>VHKM01000126.1:600000-827876 GCA_007210695.1 Neogobius melanostomus | reverse complement strand
GGACTAATTAACAATCAATAACGGGAAACAGAAAACGCAAGAATTCACATTAGCAACTGAACGAATATCAAGTAACAGGGCATCAGAAATATGCTCGGGGAGCTCGAATTTTGTGGTGGGGTCCGCTGAGAGAAAATGAATAAAAGATGCCTCGAGTGGCGCCCCTCAAACAGGGCAGTACATGAGTCAATGAGACCCCTAGGTCGCAAAAAAATTGTCATCGTACAAACGGTGACACTGGCCAGGGACATAGACCATGTCAGACTATGTAAAAATTACATTATGGCCCCCGCCCATAAATGCCACAGGGAAGTCGGCCATCTTCGGCCCGAACCTCGAACCTTCAAAATCGATACCTCTTGAACTTCTGGACCCCATGAATCGCAGAGTTCAATCAAGAGCCTCCAATTGCCAAATGTCCCAGACCCATGTAGGCTTTCAAAAATCATCTTTTAAATTTTGGAAATATTATTGGGCGTGTCATGACAGCCCGCAACTAGAAGGCCATTTTTCAACAAAATCAAAGTCTCTAACTTTCACAGGACTTTTGTCGGATTGAACGGACCCAGTCGGCACGCAATGGCACATTCCGCAGCTGCACCTAACCATGTGCAAACGTAGCCACTATCGCCAAAAATGACCCACTGGCGCCCCCTCAAAGTTTTTTCTGAAAAATTCAAATAAAAAATCGGGATGTATGGAGTTGTGAAAATTAATCATACAGGCCTTCCCTGTCATGGGATCAACATATCAAAGAGGCATTCACTCTGAGTATGTAGTTTGGGAGAATAAAATGGCAAAACATGGCAAAAAAACGTGTTTCCATTATTATTATTATTATTATTACGTTCTTTAATCTCAATTTTGACCCTGAACGTTAACGAAAAACTTCAATTTTATTTGAACCTATGATCAGGGTGGTTGTTGTTAAAATTTACTATTTTGAAGTCTGTGTGAAAACAAACGATGACCCAACGCGCCCCCTGTCGCATTACATGGCTGGGAAAAATTAGTTCACGGAAGTCAAAACAAAGTTATATCTTGATTCTCCACATGTCACACTGATCAAAAAAGTCTTATTACAACATGCCCTCTATCTTGCTTAGTTTTGTACCGCTGTGCAAATATTCATGCTTGCCCCGCCTCTTGACGACAACTCAAAAGGGATCCAATTCCAATTGCCACTCATATTTGCGATCACTAAGCCGCTCTATGGATCGTACTGATTAACTGGTAATTGTGCAATTCACAAAACATTTAGCGCCCCCTACCTATACCTTGAAAAATTACCACTTACCAACGAAAGTGAAACTAATTTATGACCCGATTCTCCATGTCACGCTGATCAAAAAAAGTCTATTACAACATGCCTCTATCTCGCTTAGTTTTTTCCGCCAAATATCATGCGTTTTCCCCGCCTCTTTGAGGACCAACTCAAAAGTCATGCAAAATTCCAATTGCACTCATATTTGGATCACATAAGCCGCTCTTATGGTCTACTGATTAAACCTGGTTAATTGTGCAAATTTCAACAAAATAGCCGCCCTCCACCTACCTGCAAAATTACACTTACCACAAAGTGAAAAACTAAAAATTATTGACCAGATTTATCCATGTCACGCTATTCAAAAAAGTCTATTACAACATGCACTCCTATCTCGCTTAGTTTTTTTGTATTTAGGCCCGAGCTGTTGAAACACGCCCAGTGTCCCGCGGGACTAATAAAATCTAATAACGGAAAACAGAAAACGCCAAGAATTCACATTAGCAAACTGTGAACACCGATATGCAGAAAGGATCAGAAATTAGTTTGCTCCGGGAGCTCGAATTTTAGGGTGGCGTCCGCGAGAGAAAATAATAAAAGATGGCTTCAGTGGCGCCCCCACAACAGGCAGTTTTACATTGATTCAATGCAGAACCCCGGTCGCAAAAAATTGTCATCGTACAAAGGTGACACTGGCCAGGACATAAGACCATGTCAGGACATGAAAAATTATATTATGTCCCCGCCCTTAAATGCCACAGGAAGTCGCCATCTGGCCCGAACCTCGAACCTTCAAAAACTTCGTACCTTCTGAACTCTACTGACCCCTGGATCTCAGAGTTTTCAATCAAGAGCCTCAATTTTTGCCCAAAATGTCCCAGACCCATGTGGCTTTCAAAATTCATCCTTTAAATTTTGGAAATATTATTGAGGCTGGTCATGACAAGCCCGCAAACTCAGAGGCCATTTTCAAACAAAAATTCAAAGTCTCATACTTTCACAGACTTTGTCGGATTGGAACGGACCCAGTTCGGCACGCATGCACATCCCGAAGCATGCACCTAAAACCATGTGCAAACGTAGCCACTATCGCCAAAAAATGACCCCACTGGCGCCCCCCTCAAAGCTTTTTTTCTTTGAAAAATTCAAATAAAAAAATCGTGATGGTATGATTTGTTGACAAATAAATCATACAGGCCCTTCCCTGTCATGGGATCAACATAATCAAAGAGGCATCACTCTGAGTAATGTTGTAGTTTGGGAGAAAAAATGGCCAAAACCATGGCAAAAAAACGGTTTCCATTATTTATTATTATTATTATTACGTCTTTAATCTCAATTTTTGACCCCCTGAACGTTAACGAAAGAATCTCAAATTATGAACCTTAGTGAATCAGGGTTTGGTTGTAAAATTTACTATTTGAAGTCTGTGAAACAAAAGTGCCCAACGCGCCCCCTGTAGCATTACCATGGCTGGGAAAACATTTAGTTTCACGGAAGTGAACAACAAAGTTTTATATCCTGATTCTCCTGTCACACTGATCAAAAAGTCATTACAACATGCCTGTCTAATCTTGCTTAAGTTCTGACTGTACCGCTGCTGCCATAATATCATGCTTGTTTCCCCGCCTCTTTGACGACAACTCAAAAGGGCATGCAAATTCCAATTTGCACTCATATTTGGATCACATAAGTGCCGCTCTATGGATCGTACTGATTAACCTGGTTAATCTGTGCAATTTCACAAAAAATAGCGCCCCCTCACCACTATACATGAAAAATCTCACACTTACACGAAAGTGAAAACTAAAATTATGACCCGATTCTCCATGTTCCACGCTGATCAAAAAAGTCTATTACAACATGCCTCTATCTCGCTTAGTTTTTGTACCGCCCAAAATATCATGCGTTTCCCCGCCTCTTGAGGATCAACTCAAAAAGGGCATGCAAATTCCAATTGCACTCATATTTGATCACATAAGCTCGCTCTATGGACGTTACTGATTAACCTGGTTAATTGTGCAATTTTTCACAAAAATGCGCCCCCTACCTATACCTGCAAAAAATACACTTACACGAAAGTGAAAACTAAAATTGATGACCAGATTCTCCAGTCACGCTGTCAAAAAAGGTATCTATTACAACATTGCCTCTATCTCGGCTTAGTTTTTGTATTATTAGGCCCGAGCTAGTGATACACGCAGTGTCCGCCGAGGGACTAATTAAAATCGAATTAACGGAAACAGAAAACGCAAGAATTCACATAGCAAACGTGAACCATATGAAGTAACAGGGATCAGAAATTAGTTGCATCCGGGAGCTCGAATTTTGCGCGTGCGGTCGCGAGAGAAAAATAATAAAGAATGCTCAAGTGGCGCCCCTCAAACAGGCAGCTTTACATTGAGTCAATGAGGACCCCGGTCGAAAAAAATGCTCATGCGTACAACGGTGACACTGGCCAGGACATAGACCATGTCAGGAATGTTAAAAATAATTAATATTATGGCCCCCCGACACCCTCAAATTGCCACAGGTAAGATCGGCCATTCTTGGCGCCGAACCTCGAACCTTCAAAATCGTACCTCTTGAACTTTCTACCCCTGATCGCCAGAAGTTTTCAACAAGAGCCTCAATTTTTGCCCAAAATGTCCCAGACCCATGTGGCTTTCAAAATCATCCTTTAAATTTGGAAATATTATTGGGCGTGTCATCGGACCAAGCCCGGCAACTCAGAGGCCATTTTCAACAAAATTCAATCTCGATAACTTTCACAGCTTTGGTTCGGATTGGAACGGGACCCAGTTAAGGCACGCATGCACTTCCCGGAGCTCACCTTAACAGTCGCAAACGTAGCGCCACTATCCAAAATGGACCCACTGAGCGCCCCCTCAAAGGTTTTCTTGAAAAAATTCAAATAAAAAAAATCGCAGATGTTAATTGAGTGTGAGAAATAATCATACAGCCTTCCCTTCTGGGATCAACATTATCAAAGACGCATCACTTCATGAGTAATGTAGTTTGGGAGAAATAAAATGGCAAACATGGCAAAAAACGTTTCCATTATTATTATTAATTATTACGTCTCTTAATCTCAAACTTTGACCCCCCTTGAACGTTAACGGAAAACTCATTTTATTTTGACCTAGTGTCAGGTGTTTGGTTGTAAAATTACTCATTTTGAAGTCTGTGAAACAAAGTGCCCAACGGCGCCCCTGTGCCATTACATGGCTGGAAAAAATTTCAGTTTCACGACAGTGAAAACAAAGTTTATATCCTGATTCTCCATGTTCACCACTGATCAAAAAAGTCTATTTACAACATCCTCTATCTTGCTTAGTTTTGTTACCGCCTGTGCAAATCATGCTTGTTTCCTCCGCCTCTTTGACCGACAACTAAAGGCATTGCAAATTCCAATTGCACTCATTATTGGGATCACATAAGCGCCTCTATGGATCGCCCCCCCTACTGATTAACCTGGTTAATATGTGCAATTTTAACACAAAAAATAAGCGCCCGTCCTACCTATACCTGAAAAATTACACTTACACGAAAGTGTTGAAACTAAATTATTGACCCGATTCTCCATGTCACGCTGATCAAAAAAGTCTATTACAACAGCCTCATCTCGCTAGCTTTTGCTGAGCCAAATACATGCGTTTTCCCCGCCTCTTTGAGGACAACTCAAAGCGGCATGCAAATTCCCAATGTGCACTCATATTTGGATCACAATTAAGCCGCTCTATGGATCGTACTGATTAACCTGCTGTTAATTGTGCATTTTCACAAAAAATAAGCGGCCCCACCGTATACTGCAAAAATTACACTACCACGAAAGTGAAAAACTAAAAATTTGACCGATTCTCGACTGTCACTGCTGATCAAAAAAGTTCTATTACAACTGCCTCATCTCGCTTAGTTTGTATTATTAGGCCCGATGCTAGTGACCACGCAGTGTCCCGCAGGACTAACTTAAAATCAATACGGAAACAGAAAACCGCAGAATTCACATAGCAAACGTGACAACCGAATATGCAAGTAAACAGGAACAGAAATTAGTGCTCCCGGGAAGCTCGAAATTTTGGGTGGGGTCCGCGAGAGAAAATAATAAAAGATGGCTCAGTGCGCTCCCTCAAACCAGTCCAGTTTACATTGAGTCAATGAGACCCCGACTAGTCGCTAAAAATTGTATCGTAACAAAAGGTGACACCTGGCCAGGGACATAGACCATGTCAGGGACATTGTAAAAAAATTATATTTATGGCCCCCCCTTAATGCCACAGGAAGTGGCCATCTTGGCCCGAACCTCGAACCATTCAAATCGTACCTCTGGCGAACTTCTGACCCCTGATCGTCAGAGTTTTCAATCAAAGCCTCAATTTTTGGCCCAAATGTTCCCAACCCATGTTGGCTTTCAAAATCATCTTTAATTTTGGGAAAATATTATTGGGCCGTGGTCATGACAAGCCCGCAACAGAGCCATTTTCAACAAAAATTCAAAAGTCTCAATAACTTTCATCAGACTTTGTCGGATTGAACGGAACCAGTTCGGCACGCATCGCACATTCCCGAGCTGCACCTACCATTTGCAAACGTAATCACTATCGCCAAACAATGACCCCTATGGCGCCCCTCAAAGGTTTTTCTTGAAAAATTCCAAATAAAAATCGGATGGTACTGGACGTTGTGACAAATAATGCATACAGGCCTTCCCTTCATGGGGGATCAAACATATCAAGAGATCACTCTGCTCGTTCACTTCTAACTCATCTAACACATGTTGGCATGCGATACTCTGGCAGTGACCAATGCACCTCTACAGGTCACCATCGCCTTAGTCAGGAGCTTTCCGACAATGTATTTAATATGTGGGGTCAAGGCACCACCCACTATTAAGCCCCTTTGCAAGTTGGCACAACAAGCGCCACCTGCTGCGCTTAAGATGGCTTATTAAGGTGGCTTGTAAGTGGCCCGCCCATCCTCCGTGAAAATAGCCACCAGTTGTTCTTACTGCGCAGCCTGTGGCCTCTGTCAGAGTTTACTCCTGAACGAAATCGTCCCATTTTCCCAAATCCCCCTTTATTAACAAAGAAGGCACACTTTTAGACTAAATACACGTAGTGCTTTACTACATCTCTGTCACAAAAGAAAGCTTTATTTGAACTTTTTTGCTTCCAATGTTCAGCATTTTGGACTGTACAATCACAGGAAGTCCAGTTCTGGCTGTTTCCTGTCCGTCTCCGGTGCGTTCCTCCTACTAAATGGGCCTGATCAAAATTTGTTTTTACATCGAGGTTGCTGCATGGCTGAAGCAGCCTCTCAATATTGTCTCCAGCGAATTACTCTAATTATAAAAATGATTCAATTAATCGTGGCTGAAACTGCTCTTGCCGGCGAATTCAAACGCTCAGGCAATGAAGTATAAAGACTGCCTGCAAACTTTGTTGGCCAGTAGGGTACGCTGCCTGATGCGTTTAGATACAGGTTGGCACGTGGGAACTTGGGGTTCGAATCTGTCTAAGGAATTTAGACACATCTATTGACTACCAATAAAAGTTAAAACCAAAACTGCAGGAAAAAATGCAGACCTGCTGTCTCTGGTATTCTCTTACTTTGAAAAAGCATTCAATAGCACACACAGCTGAGTTTTGCATTGTCCCAGTGGACCAGCTCATTCTTAACATTCGACACTGTTTGGACTCTGCGCACACTCGCCTCTGATATATCTCTTCATATTAAGCTAAAAATTCCTGCAAAACTTGTCCTTGTTTAGCTCTGTTGATAGAGTCACTGACGGTGGGGTGGCGGTGGTTCCTAGTTCAAATCCCGGTTAGGTCAATCATTATTATTTTTGTTTACCGATGCAACTTTAATAATAATATTACATTTATTAAATTCAGAAATCTTCAGCAACTTGCATCTCTGGACTTTTAAATACATTTGGAAGCTTTGGAAAAGTATGAAATACTTATTGATGGATAATGTGTTATGCTTTGAAATTACTATGCAACTATTTAAATTGTTTGGCCTAATTACTGAAGTATTGTTGTAGAAAAAACATGTAAATCAAAACATTTAATCATTTAATGATTAAAGTTAGCATTACGGTAAAAAATAAAAACTTACAAATAATGTTTGACGCTAGACCAGGATTTGAACTAGGAAACTCCGCCGCATCACATCAGGTGAACTCTATCACAGAAGCTAAACAGACAGTTGCCAAAATTCTGACCTTAGTAAAGCTTTAACATGGAGAATAGGCTCAGTTCAGGTGAAGTTAAGTAGTTATAAAGACAAAGGATTTCAGTTGCTTTGGGATATTCACTTTAAATCGTTGATTCAGCTATGGGCTAAATGCCAATTTTACCGACAAAGATAAAAGAAAGTTGACAATATGAATTTTATATTCATAACTGGTGCTGATTGTGGAGTTGGATCAACAGTGTCAAAGCCATACTTGAACCTTTATCATTGAGCTATAATCCCACCGAAGAGTTGGCCGGTCTTTTCTAAATTCGCGGGCCAAAATGAGGTCCCAGCACACCACTGCGTGATAGTTTCACGTTTTTACAATAAACTATTTTGAGCAGGGTAGGCTATATTAAAAGCAGAAGGTTTCAGCTTGCCTCGGGATTTAATTCACTTCTGAATCGTTGCTTACGGCCTATGGTGCTAAATGCCAACGTTCCTAACCCTGCTCACAAGTGCCACCTGGTGGTTGTTTGGGTCATTGCAGCGTCACTGGGGGAAAATAAATAATTATTTTTTTATAGATTTACCTGACAGTTACGCTTGTGTTACTTACTGTATATCTGGAACAGCATCCCAGGCTCCTGCTGCAGCCCAGTTAAAGCCTTTCCACCAGGAATGGCGCAACTGTGCATCTGTTATTAATTCATTATTTAATTATTTCAGCCCAAAGGCACCGCAACTGAACTGGGCTCAGTTGCCCTCCTCTCTGCTGTAGGCTCCTTGCTCATGATAAACCTGCTTCCTCTCGCTCAAAAAAAACATGCAAAAAACTTGATGGGCAAGAGTTAGCGGGCGCAATAGTGAGACCGGGTTGGGCTCTAGGCCAAGGCGAGAGCAGGTTTGGCCCGAGAGCGAGCGGGGGCGGTTGCAAGGGGGGGGCTTTCGCAAGGGGGCGCGGTCGCAAGGGGGGGCGGTCGCAAGGGGCGAGGGCCTTTATCGCCGCGAGCGGCTTTAATTATTATTATTATTATTACGTCTTTAATCTCAATTTTGACCCCCTGAACGTTAACGAAAACTCAATTTTATTTGACCTAGTGATCAGGGTTGGTGTAAAATTTACTATTTGAAGTCTGTGAAACAAAGTGCCCAACGGCGCCCCCTGTGCATTACATGGCTGGGAAAAATTTAGTTTCACGGAAGTGAAAACAAAGTTTTATATCCTGATTCTCCATGTCACACTGATCAAAAAGTCTATTACAACATGCCTCTATCTTGCTTAGTTTTTGTACCGCTGTGCCAAATATCATGCTTTTTCCCCGCCTCTTTGACGACAACTCAAAAGGGCATGCAAATTCCAATTGCACTCATATTTGGATCACATAAGCCCCTCTATGGATCGTACTGATTAACCTGGATAATTGTGCAATTTTCACAAAAATAGCGCCCCCTACCTATACCTGCAAATTACACTTACACGAAAATGAAAACAAAAATTATGAGCCGATTCTGCATGTCACGCTGATCAAAAAAGTCTATTACAACATGCCTCTATCTCGCTTATTTTTTGTACCGCCAAATATCATGCGTTTTCCCCGCCTCTTGAGGACAACTCAAAAGGGCATGCAAATTCCAATTGCACTCATATTTGGATCACATAAGCCGCTCTATGGATCGTACTGATTAACCTGGATAATTGTGCAATTTTCACAAAAATAGCGCCCCCTACCTATACCTGCAAAATTACACTTACACGAAAGTGAAAACAAAAATTATGACCTGATTCTCCATGTCACGCTGATCAAAAAAGTCTATTACAACATGCCTCTATCTCGCTTAGTTTTGTATTATTAGGCCCGAGCTAGTGACACGCAGTGTCCCGCGAGGGACTAATTAAAATCAATAACGGAAACAGAAAACGCAAGAATTCACATAGCAAACGTGAACCGATATGCAAGTAACAGGATCAGAAATTAGTGCTCCGGGAGCTCGAATTTGGGTGGCGTCCGCGAGAGAAAATAATAAAAGCTGGCTCAGTGCGCCCCCTCAAACAGGCAGTTTACATTGAGTCAATGAGACCCCGGTCGCAAAAAATGTCATCGTACAAAGGTGACACTGGCCAGGGACATAGACCATGTCAGGACATGTAAAAAAATATATTATGGCCCCGCCCTAAATGCCACAGGAAGTCGGCCATCTTGGCCCGAACCTCGAACCTTCAAAATCGTACCTCTTGAACTTCTGACCCCTGATCGCCGAGTTTCCAATCAAGAGCCTCAATTTTGCCCCAAAATGTCCCAGACCCATGTGGCTTTCAAATCATCGTTTACATTTTGGAAATATTATTGGGCGTGGTCATGACAAGCCCGCAACTCAGAGGCCATTTTCAACAAAATTCAAAGTCTCATATCTTTCACAGACTTTGTCGGATTGGAACGGACCCAATCCGGCGCGCGTGCACATTCCCGAGCTGCACCTAACCATGTGCAAACGTAGCCACTATCGCCAAAATGACCCACTGGCGCCCCCTCAAAGGTTTTTTCTTGAAAAATTCCAATAAAAAAATCGGGATGGTATGGAGTTGTGAAATAATCATACAGGCCTTCCCTGTCATGGGGATCAACATATCAAAGAAGCATCACTCTGAGTAATGTAGTTTGGGAGAAATAAATGGCAAAACATGGCAAAAAAACTGTTTCCATTATTAGGCCCGAGCTAGTGACACGCAGTGTCCCGCGAGGGACTAATTAAAATCAATAACGGAAACAGAAAACGCAAGAATTCACATAGCAAACGTGAACCGATATGCAAGTAACAGGGATCAGAAATTAGTGCTCCGGGAGCTCGAATTTTGGGTGGGGTCCGCGAGAGAAAATAATAAAAGATGGCTCAGTGGCGCCCCCTCAAACAGGCAGTTTACATTAAGTCAATGAGACCCCGGTCGCAAAAAATGTCATCATACAAAGGTGACACTGGCCAGGGACATAGACCATGTCAGGACATGTAAAAAATTATATTATGGCCCCGCCCTAAATGCCACAGGAAGTCGGCCATCTTGGCCCGAACCTCGAACCTTCAAAATCGTACCTCTTGAACTTCTGACCCCTGATCGCCGAGTTTTCAATCAAGAGCCTCAATTTTTGCCCAAAATGTCCCAGACCCATGTGGCTTTCAAAATCATCCTTTAAATTTTGGAAATATTATTGGGCGTGGTCATGACAAGCCCGCAACTCAGAGGCCATTTTCAACAAAATTCAAAGTCTCATAACTTTCACAGACTTTGTCGGATTGGAACGGACCCAGTTCGGCACGCGTGCACATTCCCGAGCTGCACCTAACCATGTGCAAACGTAGCCACTATCGCCAAAAATGACCCACTGGCGCCCCCTCAAAGGTTTTTCTTGAAAAATTCAAATAAAAAAAATCGGGATGGTATGGAGTTGTGAAAATAATCATACAGGCCTTCCTGTCATGGGGATCAACATATCAAAGAGGCATCACTCTGAGTAGTGTAGTTTGGGAGAAATAAAATGGCAAAACATGGCAAAAAAACGGTTTCCATTATTATTATTATTATTTCGTCTTTAATCTCAATTTTGACCCCCTGAACGTTAACGAAAACTCAATTTTATTTGACCTAGTGATCAGGGTTGGTGTAAAATTTACTATTTTGAAGTCTGTGAAACAAAGTGCCCAACGGCGCCCCCTGTGCATTACATGGCTGGGAAAAATTTAGTTTCACGGAAGTGAAAACAAAGTTTTAAATCCTGATTCTCCATGTCACAGTGATCAAAAAGTCTATTACAACATCCCTCTATCTTGCTTAGTTTTGTACCGCTGTGCCAAATATCATGCTTTTTCCCCGCCTCTTTGACGACAACTCAAAAGGGCATGCAAATTCCATTGCACTCTATTTGGATCACATAAGCCGCTGTATGGATTGTACTGATTAACCTGGATAATTGTGCAATTTTCACAAAAATAGCGCCCCCTACCTATACCTGCAAAATTACACTTACACGAAAGTGAAAACTAAAATTATGACCTGATTCTCCATGTCACGCTGATCAAAAAAGTCTATTACAACATGCCTCTATCTCGCTTAGTTTTTGTATTATTAGGCCCGAGCTAGTGACACGCAGTGTCCCGCGAGGGACTAATTAAAATCAATAACGGAAACAGAAAACGCAAGAATTCACATAGCAAACGTGAACCGATATGCAAGTAACAGGGATCAGAAATTAGTGCTCCGGGAGCTCGAATTTTGGGTGGGGTCCGCGAGAGAAAATAATAAAAGATGGCTCAGTGGCGCCCCCTCAAACAGGCAGTTTACATTAAGTCAATGAGACCCCGGTCGCAAAAAATGTCATCATACAAAAGTGACACTGGCCAGGGACATAGACCATGTCAGGACATGTAAAAAATTATATTATGGCCCCGCCCTAAATGCCACAGGAAGTCGGCCATCTTGGCCCGAACCTCGAACCTTCAAAATCGTACCTCTTGAACTTCTGACCCCTGATCGCCGAGTTTTCAATCAAGAGCCTCAATTTTTGCCCAAAATGTCCCAGACCCATGTGGCTTTCAAAATCATCCTTTAAATTTTGGAAATATTATTGGGCGTGGTCATGACAAGCCCGCAACTCAGAGGCCATTTTCAACAAAATTCAAAGTCTCATAACTTTCACAGACTTTGTCGGATTGGAACGGACCCAGTTCGGCACGCGTGCACATTCCCGAGCTGCACCTAACCATGTGCAAACGTAGCCACTATCGCCAAAAATGACCCACTGGCGCCCCCTCAAAGGTTTTTTCTTGAAAAAATTCAATAAAAAAATCGGGATGGTATGGAGTTGTGAAAATAATCATACAGGCCTTCCCTGTCATGGGATCAACATATCAAAGAGACATCACTCTGTTGATCACTTCTAACTCATTTACACATGTTGGTCACTGCATACTCGGCAGTGACCAATGAGCCCGACAGTCACATGCGCCTTAGTCAGAGCTTTTCGACAATGTATAATATGTCGGGTCAAGGCAACCACTCCACTTATTATGCCTAAGCAAAATGGCACAACAGCACCATCTGCTGGCTTATGCCTGAGCACAACAGCGCCACCTTGTGGCTCAAGATGGCTTGAAAGTGGCTTCTAAGTGGCATGTGACCCGCCCATCCTCCGTGAAAATAGCCACAGTTGTTCTTCTGGCAGCATGTTGGCCTCTGTCAGAGTTTCTCCTGAAAATCGTCCATTTTTCCCAAATTGCCACTTTATTAACAAAAGCCACACTTTTAGACTCATACGTAGTTTTACTACTTCTCTGTCACAGAAAGAAGCTTTAATTTGAACGTTTTTTGCTCCAATTTCAGCATTTTGGACTGTACAATCACAGGAAGTTCAGTTTGGCTGTTTCCTGTCCGTCTCCCTGTGCGTTCCTCCTACTAGATGGGCCTGATCAAAATATTGTTTTACCCATCGAGGTTGCTGCATGGCTGAAGCAGCCTCTCAAATATTTGTCTACCAGGCGATTTTACTCTAATTATAAAATGATTCAATTAATCGTGGCTGAACTGCTCTGCCGGCGAAATAAACGCTCAGGCCAATGAAGTATAAGACTGCCTGCAAACTGTGTTTGGCCAGTGAGGGTATGCTGGCCTGATGGTTAGAGTTACAGGTTGGCACGTGGGAGACTGGGGTTCGAATCCTGTCTGAGGAATTCTGCCTCAGTGCCCTGGTGTGCAATTAGGTAACGTTATCAGCTTGTTATCTTCTTTCCTTGTCAAAATGATTTTCGAGACATCTAAAACTAAATTCTTCCTATCTAAAATTAACATTTCAGATATCTAACATATCATTCTTGTCTTCTTTGGTGTCACCACACGGACAACCAGAGACTAAAATCCAGCCACAGCACAAAAGGCTGCATGATAATAGGCTATTCCTATAGGTATGTAAATTCTCCCAGCTCTGCCCTACCCTCACCCCAACCTGTGAACATACTCTGAACACCACTGACGTGCGGTGAGGTTTGTTGCTGGTGAGGCACATCCTATTGACTCCAATATAAAGTAAACCAAACTGCAGGAAAAAATGCAACTTGCTGTCTCTGGTATTCTCTTACTTTGAAAAAGCATTCAATAGCAACACACAGCTGAGTGTTTTGCTTTGTCCCAGTGACCAGCTCATTCTGAACATCAGACACTTGTTTGGACTCTGCGCACACTCGCCTCTGATATATGCTCTCATATAAGTAAAATGTCCTGCAAACTTGTCCTTGTTTAGCTCTGTTGGTAGAGTCATTGACTGTGGTGTGGTGGGTTCCTAGTTCAAATCCCGGTTAGGTCAACATTATTTATTATTTGTTTACCGTAATGCTAACTTTAATCATTAAATTATTACATTTATTATAAGTTCAGAAATGCTACAGCAACTTGCATCTCTGGACTTTTAATACATTTGGAACTTTGGAAAAGCAGAAATACTTTATCGATGATGTAATATGTTGTTAGCTTGTAAATGAGTCTAGCAACTATTTTAAATGTGTTGGCCTAATTACTAAGTATTTTTGTAGAAAAAATGTAAATGTTAACAACATGTAATCATTTAATGATTAAATTAGCATTACGGTAAAAAATAAAAAACTTACAAATAATGTTGACCTAACCAGGATTTGAACTAGGAACCCGCCGCATCACAGTCAGTGACTCTATCAACAGAGCTAAACAGGACAGTTTGCAAAAATTCTTGTACCTTTTAGTAGAAGCTTTAACACTGGAGAAAATGTGCTCAGTTTAGGTGGAAGTTAAGAGGTTAAAAGCAGAAGATTTTCAGTTGCTTTGGGATTTTATTCACTTTTAAATCGTTTGATTAGGCCTATGGTGCTAAATGCCAATGTTCCTAACCCTGCAAAGATAAAAAAGTGGACAAATAAATATTTTTATATTCATAACTTGGTGCTGATTGTGGAGTTGGATCAAAAGTGTCAAAGCCATACTTGAACCTTTATCATTGAGCTATAATCCCACCGAAGAGTTGGCCGGTCTTTTCTAAATTGCGGGCCAAAATGAGGTCCCAGCACACCACTGTGTGATAGTTTCACGTTTTTACAATAAGCTATGTTTGGAGCAGGGTAGGCTATATTAAAAGCAGAAGGTTTTCAGCTTGCTTCGGGATTTAATTCACTTCTGAATCGTTTGCTTACGCCTATGGTGCTAAATGCCAACGTTCCTAACCCGGCTCACAAGTGCCACCTGGTGGTTGTTTGGGTCATTGCAGCGTCACTGGGGGAAAATAAATAATAATTTTTTATAGATTTACCTGACAGTTACGCTTGTGTTACTTACTGTATATCTGGAACAGCATCCCAGGCTCCTGCTGCAGCCCAGTTAAAGCCTTTCCACCAGGAATGGCGCAACTGTGCATCTGTTATTAATTCATTATTTAATTATTTCAGCCCAAAGGCACCGCAACTGAGCTGGGCCCACCGGGAAACGTCTCCACTCTCCCAATTACCCAGCACGCCATTGCGCTCCTCTCTGCTGTAGGCTCCTTGCTCATGATAAACCTGCTTCCTCTCGCTTAAAAAAACATGCGAAAAACTTGACCGGCCAAGAGTTAGCGGGCGCAAGAGTGAGACCGGGTTGGGTCTATGGCCGAGGCGAGAGCAGGTTTGGGCGAGAGCAAGCGGGGGCGGTCGCAAGTGGGGGGGGCTTTCGCAAGGGGGCGCGGTCGCAAGGGGGGCGGTCGCAAGGGCGAGGGCCTTTATCGCCGCGAGCGGCTTTAATTATTATTATTATTATTATTATTTATTTATTGAATTGAGTTATGTGTGAAGTATGATGTAAGCCCTGCATAGTGTGGTACATTAAAAAGCCAGGGTGTAGAGTGGGCCAGTTGTAGAGGGCAGTAACTCCCCACCAACAAACCCCCCTCTTGTTCAATTTGTACATGCTTCCACTGGGTCAATTGATATCCAGTAACAACGTGTCCTATCATAACTACGCAGACGATACTCAGATCTATGTTTCACTGACAGCAGGTGAACATGGGCCTGTAGATACACTGTGTCACTGTATCAAACAGATTAGTGTGTGGATGCAACAACGTCCTCCAGCTAAATACAGATAAAACTGAGATAATTGTCTTTGGCCCACAAAAACACAGAGAGGTCGTCATTGGTCATCTTGAAACGCTTTCATTGGGACCGAGAAGTCAAGTTAGAAATCTCGGAGTAATCATGGACTCAGACCAGAATTTCAACAGTCATATTAAATCCATTACATCAGCGGCTTATTACCACCTAAAAAACATTGCTAAAATAAAAACATAGTGTTTAAACAAGACTTGGAGAGATTAATTCAGGCATTTGTCTCCAGCAGGTTAGACTACTGTAACGGCCTGCTCACTGGCCTTTCTAAACGAGCTGTTAGAGCTGCAGAACATCCAGAACGCTGCTGCTAAAGTCCTGACAAGAACCAGGAAATACGACCACATTAGTCCAGTGCTCCGGTCTCTGCACTGGCTTCCTGTCACTCAGAGAATAGGTTTTTGATTGTATTTTAACACATTTTAATATTATACAATATTCATAATTTTAATGTATTTTTTAATGTAATTGTATCATGTTTTTTTAAAGCTTTTTATTGCATTTTTATTGTGCTTGGGTGTCTGGTGCTGCTGTGAGGCACACTGAGTTGTACACATGAAATGTGCCATACAAATAAACTTGCCTTGCCATGTTTTGTTTACAGAATCCCATATTTGCGCCCACACACATTTCACTAAAAATAAAATAAAACAAATGTTATTATTGTAAAAGCCATAGTGTCCCCATTCTCCCCCTCGTGAAAGAAACACAGCTGAGGCAGGTGCTTACAAAACTTATAAAAACTAAAGTGCAGCATACTTTGAAATAGCCAAAATAAAAACAGTATAATTGAAGTTAAGACAATAAGAAGTTAATAAAAATAAAACATTTGCAACTTAGCAGAAACATTAGCTTTCGCATAGTCGAAATGAAAAGGAAAACTTTTAAAAGCGGGGGTTTTATTTACAGACAGATTGAAATACCTTAACATACAACAAAACTTACATTTGGGTCTAAATGCTGCGGTCAGCTGTGACGGCCGGGGACACGTGTTCCTACAGCCAGCCCACATCAGGACGTCCGAGAGATGCCCCGGACACGCACCTGCAGAGGTGTGAGGGGAGGCGCCAGTGTCTAGGATGCTGCGTGGGATGGGAGGTGCGAACTAATTTGAATATGCTAATTAGGTTAATTATGCTAATTTTTAAAAAGGACATTTATATACTACCAAACTTGCCAAGTTTGTAAAAAAAAAAAAAAGGAGTACTCCACCACAGGGCATCCATCCATATCACCGTCTTTTTATCGCTCGCTTAGTTTCGTTCAAATATATACGTGGTTTTTCTAGCCCCACATTGGATCAAAGTGAAAACAAGGCCTAAACAAGGTGAGACTGAACAAATCAGTCAGCTCTGAATGCAGGATGGTTCCAAGCAAAGCTGGGAGACTGTAAATCAATCCAAAATATAAGTTGCAACGAGACAATTAGGGGGAGGGGGCCTGGGGATCCTCCACTAGAAATATTTTAAGTGCAAGGGTCATATCTCCTGCATTTTGGTGCAGTTTAACAGACAAAGCCCACTGTCTTATAAATAAGATTATGAATACAAAAAACAAACTCAGTATGTAAAACCTGGGTAACACTTTATTTATGTAACAATCAGTAATAACTTATATCTATGTATGTGATAAAGCATACAGTAAACCTTTAGGGTCAAAATGCGTACAGCTTGGCAGGTCTGTAGTACTATCTCTGCTGGCTGGTGCTGGGCTGCGAGGCGCCGGGAGGAGCGTGCGCCTCTTTGTATTGCTGACTCCACGTCTGAGGCTCCTGTTCATGGAGCTGCAACAGAAACACGTCTGAGCAGCTTCTTATACAAGACGCTCTGTTGAACTCATTTAGCAGGGTTTATACAGACACAAACATGTCACATTTAATGCCTTTTTATGCCCATACATAGGACTATCACTATAATTACTGAGTGTTTTGCTCCGCGGTGAGAGGATTAAGAGGGGAGCAAAGCATTTCCCGGATACAGACGACCACAGGGGGAGCTTTACAGGAGCTGCCGCTGCGCTACTATTAACGGCCACTACTCAAAAGATCACTCAAAGATGCGCGAGTGGATGGAAACTTCAGTCCAGGTCTGTTTTTGATGAGAGAACAACACTGAAACACTGGTAAAACACTCTAAACCAGGGGTGCCCAAAGTGGGGCCTGCACAATTCCATTGGCCCGCCAGAGAGTGACCTACTTTAGCGCCGCATCTGGTTAATACCAACTCTCTCCCATTCATTCTCAATGGTAAATATGGATGCAGTACACTTTCTGGCCACTAGCGTCAAATTGGGGGCGCTGTTTCACTCCTTTCACAAAGTTAAGGAAACACTGCTGTGGTGTCTTGGTGTTTATCAATCCTAGGCTGTTTCCGAAACCCGTAAATTGTAGCCTCTAAGTCAGTGTTTTTCAACCTTTTTAGAGCCAAGGCACATTTTTTCATTGAAAAAATCACGAGGCACAACACCAGCAGAAAATGTTAAAAAATAATGTAACTCTGTAGCCTATATTCACAATATAAAGTGGTTCTCATCAAAGTGTCTTGAATAGGAACACCGTATGGTCTCGCTAGCCACAATGCCTCTGTCACCGCCACCTGTCACATCATGCATACCTTATTCTCTTGTCTCAAAGAAATGAGCTTCCTGCGGCCACTTACGAGCACAGAGACTCGACAACGGCATATTATCTGGGGATTATAATTCATTTGTTTTCAAAAAATATTTTTTAGACCCATAGGTGAAATTTGATAATTTCCCAAGGCACACCAGACAATATCTCACGGCACAGGGTTGAAAAACACTGCTCTAAGTCCTAACACTAGCAACTAATCCTTAACCTTTCATGGGGTCAACTGTTAGATCTCTATGCAGTTAGTGAACTAGAGCTTCAGCAGCATTTGCCCAATTCAACCATCCTTACCCAGAGGAAGGGGAAGTGACATCACCAACAGCTGTTCTTCTTCTTTAAAGTTCAGTGCAGGCCAAACTAAAGCGCATACCGCCACCTACTGTATATTGTCCAACAACAACATAGTGTCCAAATAAAGACATTTAAGGTGAAAAAAAAGAAAAATCGAAATGTGCCATCACATTTTCCTTTAGCCTTATTTATAAGCGGTTTCATAAAGCTACAGTATGCAAATTAGCTATGTGGCTTAAGTTTCTACTAAATGAAAACAAAAGCACAAACTGTCTCATTTAGGCCATTTACTGAGGAGGCTCTTTAAAACCATGTGACTGTGCTGTGGTGACAACATGTATTTTGTCACTTTTATAAAGTTTGGCTTGTGCAGAATCTCTTATATATATAGTTTTTTTAAATTAATTGTGCACCTGTCAGTCAACAGTGCTTTGCTCTTGAAGAATCACTCGAGGGTGGGGGCGAGGGGGGCGAGCATGCGGTGCAGTGGCTTATGGGATGGCACATGGCTCCTAATCGCCAGTGAGTTTGCATCAGAGGTCCCTAATAAGTCAATTTTGCACAATCAGGTTGCTAAGAGTCTCAAAATTCCAATAAATGTCCAAAAACGTTCAATGGGAACTTGAGATCGGAAATTTGGGGAATTTTCAGAAATGAAAAAAATGGTTAAAAAAAAAGAAAAAAAGAAAGGTTTTTGCGGGTTTTGTTACTAAACAACTGGTGAAAATTACTACCCATTAATGATCTTCTTAAACCATTAAACCTGCATTTGAGTGATGTCACACTCCGCACCCGTACAAGAGTGAGGCCCATATCGTCAGGTCAAACCTAACACGACTTTCCTAAACTGACATTCAGCTTAAAGGGATATTTCAGGATTTTTGACATTGGGCCTCATTTCCTAGTTATCCAGAGTGTTGTTGATGTCTGGAGATATTTTTTTCTCAAATTCATGCAGTTCTTATATTTGAAGAGTCTAGTGGCGCTAGGCTAGGGCAAGGCTAAAGCATTTCTATGGTATCAGTTAGCCTGCATTAAAAACAGTGTGACCCACTCCACAGTGCACCTGAGGTAAATCACTTATAACACCAGACTAACCATATAAATGTCTGTCGATAGAATAATTTTAACCATTTTGCATTTAAAATAACTTATATTTGAGCGGCATCAGCTTCGTGGCTGTAAGCTAACACAGCGGCGGAGTGATCTGCGAGAAAATAGTCCCTCAAAAAGCGGTAATTCATGTGATACAAGGTCAGTTATATTTCAAAAAATATTCTATCCTGAAATATCACTTTAATCCTCTTTCTAACATATAATGATCATTATTATAATTTTAAAACAATTCAATATTGTAATGCTGCACACACTTGTATGAAAGATGGAAACAAACATGGAAAGAGTCTGTTCCATTTCCAAAAGCTCTTCTTTGTATCGGCCATAACCTTAAACACCGTCCAATTCAAACCCTTGTGTCGGACGTGACTGAGATGATTTCTTTGAGACTTTTCACCTCTGCTGTGATGGATATTTCAATGTATAATCATCAAATCAAATTTGTATGCTTCAGTTTATATCTGTCTGTAAAGAAGCAACCTTCAGTAGTGTTAATTCCTACTAAATGTTTAAAATTTCCTTAATGGGAACAACAGGTAAACCATAAAGAAAACAGGAGTATTCTAGTAACCATTACTGGGAATAATAGTACCTGTTAAGACCATATTTATGTACGGTGGTGAAGTTGGTAGAGTGGGTTGTCTCGTGATTGGAAGGTCGTGGGTTTGAATCCCCACGAATGCACACTGTTGTTGTGTCCTTGGGCAAGACACTTCACCCACTTTGCCTCCAGTGTCTGCGTACACTGGTGTATGAAAGAGAGTGAATGGGTGACTGGTTCCTTATTGTAAAGCACTTTGGGCCTGATGAAGGTAGAAAAGCGCTATATAAAGTTGAGTCCATTTACCATGTATCAAAAGTAATCAGTACTAGGATTTCCCAGTTGCCTTTACTAACATGTCGAGTAATCATAAGTAATGAATACTCTCTTAATCATACTAGCATTGCTCAACATTGGATTTAAGTACTCTGTATCACGTTTACAATTTACTCCAAGTAAGCGCAATGATTTGTAATTTACAGTGAACATGAATCATTGCAGAGGGTTTTTTCTGTCCGTGCGCAGCTTTAAACTCTTAGAGGAATTAGCCTGTTGTGCATTAAAATGGCATTAAATCTGACTTGTGGAGCGCGTGGCGTCATAATCAGTCGCTCACCTGTCCCATGAACTCGAGGATCTTGGCTTTCGACACCTCGACCTCGGCGCGCTGTCCCCATCGAAACTCGTACTCGATGGGCTCCGTGTGAGGGACCCGCACGAACTCCAGATACCTGACAATGACAGTCCGGATGTTGGGAAACTCCACAAAACATTATAAAGGGAACGTTTGGCCTATTTGTTAACCTCTCTTTACCCCCACCTGAACCCAGCACATTTGATCCAGTTTGGCTTTACCCAAATCTAAAAGCGTCTTGAACTCATAAATCTTGTCTTTTTAAAGCACCACTCAGTATAGGATTATAAAGTCGTTCACAACATCAACTAGTTAGGACAGCAGGGTGGGGGCTCGCTGGTGGGGGGGCTACCGCCCTCTACCAGCTTGCCACATAATACCCTGGCTTTTTAACGCACCTCACAAACAGGGAAAACAAAAACCACTGACAGAACAATCTTAACCAACATTATTACAGTGGAAGCAGGTATGATAGAAATGAGAAACATGATACATTTCAAGATGATATTTTTGAGAATGATATTATTGTCATTGTTATTATGGTGTAGGGCTGCAACTAACGATTATTTTGTTATCGATTAATCGATCGATTATTTTTACGATTCATCGATTAGTCGCTTGGCTGTGAATGGTGTAGGAAAATGTTCTTTTTCTTTTTTTTTATCATAAAGCTAAAGTGGCAACGCTTGAGGACATGTTGATGGTGTAAACTTAAAGTAAATGTTTGTAGGAGACTCTTTGTGCTAATTCTGCTTTCTGATTGTATGAGACACAGACAGATATTCATGAAATTTACAATGTACAAAACACTACAGACCCTAACTATAAACACAAAGTAGGTTTTCATCAAAAATACTACATTTTCATGTCATTTTTGCTCTATTTGAGTCTGTGTGAACCAGAAAACAATTAATCGATTACTAAAATAGTTGTCGACTAATTCAATAATCGATTAGTCGTCGATTAATCGATTCGTTGTTTCAGCCCTATTATGGTGTTGATAATATATGTATTATAAATATATGTGTGCTAGTAATGTATGCGTATGTATATATATATATATATATATATATATATATACACACACACACATATGTCTGTATGTGTATACAGTGCCTTGCGAAAGTATTCGGCCCCCTTGAACTTTGACCTTTTGCCATGAATAATTTGCACGCCCAATTTTTCAGTTTTTTATTTGTTAAAAAAGTTTGAAATATCCAATAAATTTCGTTCCACTTCATGATTGTGTCCCACTTGTTGTTGATTCTTCACAAAAAATTATAGTATTATTTATTATTTATTAGTATATTATTAGTTTTATATCTTTATGTTTGAAGCCTGAAATGTGGCAAAAGGTCGAAAAGTTCAAGGGGGCCAAATACTTTGCACGGCACTGTATATACAGTAGGGTGGGAACCTCTGGGTAGCTCACGATTCGATACGATACGCGATACATGGCTCACGATAACGATTATCTCACAATACGCCAATACTGCAATAATCGATATATTGCACAAAAATAAGCTACGATACATCATGATTTTTATAAAAACATGCTACTTTTAACCTTTATTTTAACATATTATTCATCATTTACATTTCTTTTCATGTGCTTTGTACCACTTTAATAAATGATCCCTGACTTACTCACTGAAAATGGGTCATAGATCTGTCAGTGACTTCATTTACAATTAAATAAACATGAAACCACAGTCCTATTTAAAAAGGAATAAATCAACCCCAAATTAATCTTCTTTATAATTATAAAAACTATCATTAAAAGTAATGTATTTGTGTGACAGTGTTTGGTCCAAGTGCTAAAAACTGTAGTGCTGCCCCCTGCTGTCCTGACTGAATTCTTGATCATTATTTGCCTCTATTGACTGTGAAAACAGTGGAGCACTGCTGCCTCATTAGTATGCATGAAATGCATTATGACACATTAGACAAATTTTTTGCTAAAACACAGTTAACACGATTATATTTAAGATTTTGCTAAAGATTATTCCCAGTTTTCTTTAGTTTGACCATTTTTGTGATGTTTATGTTTCACTTCCTTATTGGACACTGACAGGAAGTGACATCGAAGAAGGTAAACAATTTTAAACTGTTGCTGTGCAACCATGTTAAAGAGTAACTAAACGGGCGTGCCAAAGCCTTTCCCCACCCACAAACAAAAGTCAAAAAGTGCTGTGAGAGAGGCGGTCTCTGAAGTTTGGGGGTGACATGCGGGGGTGAGTGTGTGGGCCTTTGCATTGGCACAATCACAGCAGACAGATTACGTGGGAGGGACTTGGTTATATACCACAGGTACAGGGGCAGGACAATTGGCAGCACCTGGTGACGATGTGTGGAGCTGGTGCGGCTTATGACGTTCTGTGGAGGCCGTGGACACGTCTCCAGCCAATCAGGAAATTCTAATTTAGTAGCAGAGTTTACCCTGAAGGGGGCGCAACCCATTCGTTTTCAGGCCAAAGTTAGGATTTTACACATGTTTGCGCTATAATGTCAGAATAATGTCAGGGACCAGTGGACAACACTATGAGACACCCATTGAGACAGTTTATCAGTAAAAAAAACTTGATTTGGTGTTTAGTTGCTCTTTAAGTCAATGGGAAATGAATGAGTCAAACTGCTATGGAAAGTTTCCTTCTTTTATGTCACTTCCTGTCAGCAGCTTAAAAATTCAAATAAAAATAACTTTTCTGCCCAACATTTCTTCATTAAAATTGCTGCTTCACTGAAAAAAATGATAACTATGCAACTGATGAAATCCATCTAAATAAGTCATATTTTCAAGAGAAGAAGAAGAAGAAGATCTTTATTTATATAAGAGCATTAAAATCTGTCATATGCACTTTAAAACTGTAGTGCTGCCCCCTGCTGTCCTGACTGAATTCTTGATCATTATTTGCCTCTATTGACTGAAAACAGTGGAGCACTGCTGCCTCATTAATATGCATGACGTTGCTCATTTATATGCATGACGTCATCAAAAGTATCGATATCGGAATAAAAAGTTTCGGTATCGTATCGTCCCGCAAATTATCGCGATATATCGGAAAATCGATATATCGTCACACTCCTAATCGACATATATGTAGTTTGTGTTCCGTGCCCCTTTTTCTTCAGAAATTCCTATTTATTTATACATTTTTATGGAATTTTCACATAATTACATGTTTTGTTTCTCTTTTTTTTTGTCACAACTGGAACATAAATCAGACTCAAGTAACACTTTCTCCAGGTACTTTTTCACTTTTACTCACGTATTCATTTGGGTCACTACTTTTTACTTGTACTACTTGTACTTTACTTGCACTGTAAAATTATGAAGTATATTTCTCTTACTTGAGTAAATATTTTGGCTATACTCTATGTACCTCTGAAAATACTGTTCCCTGAAAGTCGTGAAACATGCTCATAAACTCATCTGTGTGAAAAGTCGGGATGTTAGAAATCCTTTTAGATTGTTTTATATGGATGAGCTTGTTTTTTCCTAATGTTGCTTTATATTACACATTTATACACATTTCAGGTTGAACATTTGTTCTTTCTTGCCATGTCAATCTTAAATAAATCTAAATATTTTGGGAAAGTTATGAATGAATGAATGAATGAATGCCTCTTTTGTTTGTTTCTTGTTGTTAACAGATAATTAAAACTTTGATCATAGCTGTGGTCCAGACTCCTTCCCCTATTCTTCACATTTCACAAAACTTCCATGGAGAAAATTGGAGCTTTACTAATAATAATAATAATAATCTTATCAGCAACAACAACTATCCTGCCAGTTCACAATCAATAAAAATGCTTCATGGATTTTATTAGATGCACAGCGTAACCTGGTCTTTTCCCACAAATGTCTGATTTTACTTAAATACTGAAGTACACAACAAAATTGATTCCACTTCTAGAAAGGTATGGGGCCTTTTAGTCCAGGTTTAAATACTGGTTTAGTCCTAACGTTTTGTAAATTCATGTACATACATAATGTTATGCTAGGTTTGTGTTGCAAAGAAATGAGGACTTCTGATAAATTTGAAGATGATATTTTTTGAGAATGCTATTATTGTCATTGTTATTATGGCGATGATATATATATATATATATATATATATATATATATATATATACATATATATGTATAATAAATATGTGCGCCAGTAATGTATGTGTATGTATATATATATGTATACATGTCTGTATGTGTG
This sequence comes from Neogobius melanostomus, assembly GCA_007210695.1. Taxonomy (NCBI): domain Eukaryota; kingdom Metazoa; phylum Chordata; class Actinopteri; order Gobiiformes; family Gobiidae; genus Neogobius; species Neogobius melanostomus. Next base: position 802,853 of record VHKM01000126.1, on the reverse strand, counting down.
TATATATATGTATATCTAAAACACTATGACTATTTAAACAATAAGTAAATCAATAGAATGGTGACCAGAATGGTAATATAAGCAATGATAAAAAAATAAGAGAACATTATAAAACTAAGTAAATACACTCAGAAATCACAAACTTTTCTGTTTGTATTGTATTGTATTTTGAAATTGGGGTGGGCACTTATAAGCGTTCTTGCTTCGGCCTACTCCTTTTGAGTTATTTTTATTTTTCTTGTTTTTTTTGGTGATAATGTAAATTAAATTATGTAAATATTGTAAATAATAACTCAAATAAATAAATAAATTAAATAACCAGCTGTAAGTGGCACGATGCTGCCCTCTAGTGTTCACAGAATAAAAGGAAGACCACAATATCAAGATAAATTTACTTTAAACCAACAAAAAATAAATAAATATGATTAAAACAATGAACAGTTTTGACACTTTGGCACAAATCAAGGCGGTAAAAAATAGTCGATTTCACAAAGAATTGTCTCGTTAAAGCCAGCGGAGAGCAGACAGTTTCCATCAGCGGCACAACGCTCGAGTGAACAAACAGGGGTCACCCCAGAGTCGAAACAGATCCTCAGGGACAAAGACAAAAAGCAAAGTAAAGTACAGTGTCTGCCAGAAGATCTGTGAATGCATTAACCGTCTCTGAGTTACACACAGGAAGGGCAGAGTTTATCCACAGGAGGGGTATGTGCTTTTGTCATTTCATCAGAGGCCTTGGAAGTGTGTGTAAAACCTGTCAGCACAAAATAGGAATGTTTCAAACTTTCCAAATGACTCATTACATTTTAACAGCTACACACACGTCCTCCTGTAGTTACGGAAATGTCCTTCTTCTGTCATTTAAAACCTTTGGCACGTGGTTCTGTGGAAACGTTCTCAGACTTCATTAGGATTTTCTTCCCCCAAAGCAGGTACAATTTTTAACCCCTAGAGAGCCGGATAAAACAAGAAAAATGTGGATCGTGGTCATTATAGAACGGGTCTAAGGTGTTGGTCAGGCTTAAAATAAAACAAATCAATCAAAACACTCATAAAAATATACAAAACAATAATTAAAAATATATATTAAAAGTGGTTAAACCATCAATTGCCATAGGCAACAGCAAATAGGCATGTTTTCAGCCTGGACTTAAACATAGTAAGAGTTGTGGCCTGCCTTACGTCCGCGCTGAGGCTGTTGCACACTTTTGCTGCTTGAAACTGAAACGCAGCTAGGCTAGGCTAATCCAGCTAGTGCTAGGTTTGCTCGCTGGCTCACCGCGGTGAGTGATGGGCGCCAGCAATGTCCGTAATTGTCTTTGCGCTGCAACGATTCAAAAGTCCAAGTAATTATGACGGACAGCACAGGAGCTCGGGCAGTGCTGCAACTGAACCGGAACCGGAAGCTTCGATTTTGGAGTTAAAAATATAAAAATATGACAGATATTTGGTATGTATGTGTCAAGCGTTTTTAAAGTATGAAAAAATATGAAAGTATAGTGATTTTATAGCTGTTAAAGGTAGAGGCCCCGTTTTGGTCCTTAGCGCTAAGTCCTTAGCCCTTAGTCCTTGGCGCTAAATGTGATTTTTTTATGAAAATCTGTCACTACAGAAAAAAATGTAAAAAATAATTTTACCATTAAACTAAAAAACCTAATTTGAAATGCATTTAAAAACGTTTTTCTGTTTAGGTATCACAAATACTTGCATGACAGTGAACTTTTGTGTGCATTTTGTGCATTTTAGGGTTAAAAATCATACATCATACTTTTTGTGTACAAAGTACACAAAACGTCCCTAGGGAGCTCAGAGGGTTAAGTTGGTTTTCTCTTCTTTTTGAAGTTGGAGTAAAGGTGCGTACAGACCAAACGCTGACACGCCACCAACTTCCATGTTAACCCTATGTAGACGCACTTCGACACGCTTCGAAATGTAAGCAAAGCCGTCCGCGCGTATGAAGCGTTCCAAATGTGAGCGGATGAGGATAAACGCGCGTCAAAGCCAGGGAGAACAGCGCGGTACACGAGCAGGGGTGCCCCGCCCACGGCTTCATGCACTCAAGTAATCCAATCTACACGTGCGTTCATTTACGCCTTGTTAACCAATCAGGGACTGGACAGGAGCCCCGTCACTCACATCTTCCACCTGTTCACTCAGCTCCACTCCGCCTCCGAACGGCAGTGACATCACCGCACACTGCCTCCTCCTCAGTCCGCCCCGGTCATCTCCACCCCCCACGACGAGCTCCAAGTGAGCATAAGGCAACACGTTTGAGAAATAAAAGTCCTAATGAAATAATAAACACGGTTACAGAGGAGATCGTGTTGAAGCAAAACGCCTCTTTCACTTGCGTTGTTTTCTCCTGTCTTGCGCGATGGAGAGAGAGGGGCAGAGGAAAAGTTACGTGAATGAAGCAACAGAAGCTTAATCGTGTGATTGTTTTTTTGTGATAACAAACTCCATAGAGGGAAAGATCAATGTTATATTGTGTGAAATAGTGACATTTTCGTTGGTTATTAAAAAAAAAAAAAAAAAAGCATCAAAGAGCCATAAGTCCCATCACCTGCAGCATGGAGGAAGAGTTGATCATCGCGCTCGGCCTGAGTTGTATGACACGCCTCCTAATTATGACGCTTGCAAAACTTCACGCGCCGCAAACAGGCGTTTCTTGCGAGTGTGAAGCGGCCATGTTTGGCGTCCAAATAGAGGCGGAGGGGGCGTGGACGCACGTTTGGTCTGAACGCACCTTAACACAATGACTGTATTGCATGAGTGTAAAAGGAGCCCCAAAATAAATTTGTTTGCCCATAATAATAATGATTGCTACCCTTATGAGTACCAAGAGGGACCCATAATCAGCCCACATTGGGCCCAGCTAGTCCAGCTAGTGTGGGCCCCAGATGGGAGAAACCTGGGTTGCCCATGTGGGTGTTTGCTAGGGCCCATGTAAGGCCCACCATGATCCCATATGGGCTTGCCCACATGGGGCCACCATGGAACCCTCGGACAAAATTCACTGGGACCCAGCTGAGCAGCCCAGATGGGTCAGACTAACCACATAAATGTCTGTGTCGACAGAATAATTTTTTTAATATAACTGACCTTGTATCACATGAATTACCGCATTTTGAGGGACTATTTTCTTGCAGATCACTCCGCCGCTGCGTTAGCTTACAGCCACAAAGCTGATGCTGCTCAAATATAAGTTATTTTAAATGCAAAATGGTTAAAATGATTCTATTAACACAGACATTTATATGGTTAGTCTGGAGTTATAAGTGATTTACCTCAGGTGCACTGTGGAGTGGGTCAGACTGTTTTTAATGCAGGCTAACTGATACCATAGAAATGCTTTAGCCTTGCCCTAGCCTAGCGCAACTAGACTCTTCAAATATAAGAACTGCATGAATTAAAAAAAATAAAAAATCTCCAAAATCAACAACTCTCTGGATAACTAGGAAATGAAGCCCAATGTCAAAAATCCTGAAATATCACTTTAAGTATACCTTTAAAGTAGAATTTTAGTTTCATTTTAATTTATTTAGGTTAAGTCCACTTTATTGAAATACATTTTAAATGTATTAGAGAAAAAACAAGTACAGTATATGCAAGGCAAGGCAAGGCAAGGCAAGTTTATTTGTAGAGCACAATTCATACACAAGGCAATTCAAAGTGCTTCACAGTTGCAGAAAATTACAAGAAAACAGATCAAATCAATCAATAAAACATCAACATAAAGTTAATCAATGACAGTAAAAGGCAAGAGTGCAGATAAAATACTGTCAGTTTTCATATGCACGGGTAAAAAGAGCTGTTTTCAGCCTGGATTTGAACATTGTCAGAGTTGAGGCCTGTCTCACATCCTATACTATATATTATTACTATACTAATAATATATTGAAGTATACTTAATTGTCACCTGGGTATTCTTTGAGAAATCGCCAAAAAATTCATGAAATCCACCAGGGTGTGTAAACTTATTGGCACGTCTGTACTTCCCCAAAATGCTGCAGGACCACCGGCTCTAGAGCCGCTCATTCAAGCCCCTTTTCAATCAACCCTTACATGCATTACTGCAGGCGCCGTGTTCAGACTATTATAACGTGAATAAAATTCAACTTGAAACTTTAAGATGCATCTTAGTGTGAGGTAAACAGCGGTGGCACGAGTTCCAGGCAATGTTCGATGCTATCAATTTTGAAAACTTTAGATTAGACTCGAGTGTCACACAGGAAACGACGGCAGATAAGACTCTAACACGACACAACGACAGAGCCAGGGCACAGCAGTGTTTCTTCCTTGCTGTGCCCTGTGATCAGTGACGGACTGGCCATTGGGCAATGTGGGCAAATGCCACTGCGGCCGCCTGGTCTCATCACTTGTTGTGGCCGCATCACAAACAAATAAATAGGCTAAATAAAGCGAGGAAGTGGCCGCCTATTGGCGCAATGGCTGCAAGCGGCAGCACCACCAGTGGCTCGCTCGCCGCTCATCACAACTTGTGGCGCACAACCATATAAAAAGGCTAAATAACAAATGTGGCCTCTCTGCTAAAATTGCCAGGGCCTCTTTTTGGTGCCAGTCCGCCACTGCCTGTGATCTTTATTATTGCTACTCTTTGTGGTTAGTATTAAGGCCCTTTTTAATTGTCTCATCAGAAGTTCATGCTGTATTGTGTTTCCTGTGGTTGATTTGAAACCTGTTCTCTTCCAAAAAGCTAAATCAATGAAGACTGCTCTGACTGCATAGGCTGAATCAGTGTAAATGTTAATAGTTTTCACATTTATGACCGCTGTTATTTCTGCTGTCTGTGCTGACGCGAGTTGAGGAATGATTTTTGAATCGAGTGTCACGAATTCTGACATGGCATAGGGAGTTGGCTTGATCACTGCGTATGATGCAATTATTCCTTTCCCCGGCACATAATGACTGTGACCATCTGTGAACATTGTTATCTGGGCATTACTGATTCCTCTGTTGCGGGGCTCTCCGTCACTGAGTAAGCTTGCTACATTTGCCCCACGAGCCTCAAAATGTACATGCTGTTGATCCATTAACAGTTGGAGCTTCCTAGCTTTCTGTGGGCCAATTGTGAATTTATTGCTTGATAGGAATGCTGTCACAGAGTGTGGAGTGTGAACCACTATCCCTCTTCCACATGTGATGTGTGCTACACCCTTCAAGGCCATCCCTATGGCGCACACTGCTCTGATGCATGAGGATAGTCCCTGTTCGTTAGTAGGAAGTTTTGAGCTGTGCCATAGTATTTTCCTTCCCATTGATCCGTTTTGGCACAGCACTGCTGCAACAAATGCATTTTATTCATTTACATCCAAATGAAAAGTTTCAGCCAGATTAGGTGTAGCCAACTCTGATGCCCTCCGGTGTCGCTTTAATGCAATAAATGCTTCCTCTGCCTCTTTTGTCCATGTTAATTTTGCCTTGTTGTTTGTCCTGCATTCTCAATGGTGACGCTATTTTTGTGTACTCTGGTAATAATTCCTGCTAGTTTGCCAGACCGAGGAAAGACATTCATTCTTTCACAAAAGATGGTTTTGGATGATTCAGGACCACGTTTTTGTGTAGTTTTCATACACTCTAATTGAGGATATCCAAGGCTTCCATTTCTCATATTCTAAGAAAATTTGAGACTCTTCCTGTTCTGTGATTTTTTCCCCACCACACTGCTGCCCCTACTGGCCGTTCCTGCTCGCTTTGGATCGTTTGTAAATATGCTTCTCCCAGGTCACACCTGAAAATGTAGGCTGGCCCGGGATAAGCACATCTGTGTGAGTTGGTGTGCAGATGATTGATGCTTTTAGAAGTCCCAATATATATCTCTGAACCATGGGCATGTACTCCCCCTGTTGTTTTGGCGCATAGTTCTCATGGTACATATTAAAGTATTGCATTTGGTTTCTGTTCTGTCCTTTCCGCTCCTTTCCCTTGTTGCTATGGTAATTATTATTCCTGCTGTTTGGCTTGTGCTGGTGGGGACAGTTTCTGGCAATGTGGCCAAAATGTTATTAACATTGTATGCTAATACTACACCTAATAGTTTTACTAGTATACTACTAGTATATTTTAGATCATCAATCGTGTCAACATTGATGAACGTATTATAAATGGTAGGGATTGTTTAGTTTTCTGTATACACTTTTAGAAAAAGCACATAATGTATTTTATATAGTGATTTTATTGTAGATTAGATTTATAGATTATAATTGTAATGTTTTTGTACTCACCTGTCCAGGGACTGCAGATGGAAAATAGCTACTTCGCTCAATCTGGTACAAATCATCTCTTCTTTTGTAAAGACTAATGGTTTTGTACACTGTCCCTGTTTCAATAAACAATAAACTAAACTAAACTAAACTAAACTAAACTGATATTTGTGTTTGCACCTCTTGTTATTGTATAACCCTGTGCCCCACTCTCACTCACCTCTCCTGTTCTGTTTCTGAGTAATTCTTGTTTTAGGTTCTCTAATTCTTCCACTTCCTCTGATTTCCACACATCTTTTTGCGCCTCCATATTCATTCTTAGTTCCCTCATTTCTTCTGTTAGTTTTGTTAAGTGCTGTAGGCCTACTCTACGCTCCTCCCCGTCTTTTAATGCCTCTCACTGCAATTCATTCTGTTCCTCCCACAGTTTGGTGTATTCATGCTCTTTTTCTAGTTTTTGTTTAAAGTACTCGTGTTGTTCTTTCAGCAGTTTTGTTTCTAACGCTAAAAAGCCTGGGTCCTCGCGTAGGTGTAGGATGTTGCTCCTGCTCCAAAAGCCCCTGTATCTTATTGTCAGTGGTGCTGTTATATGTTTGAATCATTTTAGGCTTGGTATAAGCCCTTTTTTGCCAGTAATTATTACATATTTTTTAGCTTTTTCCATCCACTGCTCTAGGTCCCCTACTCTGACTATAACATCGTTTTTAGATTTTCTTGGCATCCATTCTCTGATTAACTTAAGCATCGTTCCTCTAACAGTCTCTGGGTCTGCCTCCACCCATTTTGGGCACACGTGTTCAAATATTTCATTTAGGGCTGCACCCTCCCTCATTTCCTTCTTATCCATTTTGTAACTATTTATTTTTACTTGTCTATTACTCATTATATATTTTCGTTTTATTTTTATTTTATTATATTTTATTTTACCGGGTCCCTGACCAGCCGCCGCAAGTTTATATAGTGGTCTCTGACCCCTGCGGATTTGACTTATCTAAATGAAGGAACGGCAAAAAAAAAATCACTTTCTCTTGCCTTTGGTCAGGGTATGTCAAAAATTAAAATAGGGAAGTACCAAACCTTAAGAGTGAGGCCACTCAAATATAGGGAAATATGGCAGGAATTTAGAAAAGGTTTCCTGCTTACCTCGTTCTGCGGCGCCTTTCCCCTTTGAGTGGTCTCGTCCTCAGGCGTCTGCTATTGGTTGGCCTGTCCAATTAGGGGATCGCCATGTTGTCTCGTCCGAAGCTCTGATGAGAAAAAAATACATAAATATTTAAACAATAATAACAGCTCTCTACTCTTCTTGCAATTCTTCTCACATAGGTATATATCACGCGAGAACAGTTATTTGGATATGGCCAAAGCATACACTGGTTTACATGCATGAGACCCATGTATGTTCCTTAACATGCACTGTCCTGACCAAATAAACCAATAAATAAATAAATAAATAGAAGTTGTCTCAAAGAAAAGGCTTTTTTTGCCGTTGTTCCTAGTTACAAATATAACCAGCTGGTGACTTCAGAGAAAGAGAAGAAGTGAAGTCCCGAGTGCAGCTAAAAAGGGGGCGTGGTCCCGGAGTGCAGCTGTTCGGATTGATAGTATGCAAATGCCTGTGCCTGTTGGTTTGGTGCCATTAAATAAAAAATGTACGTCCCCTGTTGTTGTGGTGCAGTTTGGTGCCTCCTTCTTCCAGAGATTGTGGACGAAACCTGCATCAAGGTGTCGCAGATCAAGATGCAAGAACAAAACCTGTGCACAAAGTGCAAGGCATTGCTATGTGTTCCAAGAAGAGGAAATACTTTTTGGTAAACGGTGAATGGATCAACTTATAAAGCACTTTTCTACCTTTATCAGGCCCAAAGCGCTTTACAGTAAAGAACCAGTCACACATTCACTCTCTCATTCACACTCCAATGTGCGCAGACACTGGAGGCAAGGAGGGTGAAGTGTCTTGCCCAAGGACACAACGACAATGTGCATTTGCGGGAGCTGGAATTCAAACCTACAACCTCACGATCACGAGGCGACCTGCTCTACCACCAAAATAATGTTTTTCAGTCTTCTAATTACCTTACAAAGACTGGGCGTGATTGGACAACACTCTTTATCCTGTGCATGTTTCAGGCCTAAATCACAGCTATTTTCTATTGTTGTAGTGATTTGAAAAGTGTAAACACCTTTGTTTCAAAATAAATGGCTTCACAACATCACTGATCATGAGTGAAATAAAGTTTTTAGTGTGTTTTTAGTCACATTCTTTGAGAAATGGCCAAAAAATTCAAGAAAGAAATTTATCAGCACATCTGTACTTCCCCAAAATGCTGCAGGACCACCGGCTCTAGAGCCGTTCATTCAAGCCCCTTTTCAACACTTACATTCATTACTGATATTTGAACATGAATAAAACTCAAGTGGAAACTTTAAAGGAGCTATATCATGCAAAAGCGACTTTTTGGAGTTTTTAACCATGTTGTTATGCTATTTCCTTCTCAAAACACCCCCAGAGCGGTTTTTGGCTTCATTCACGCAGTTCTCAGTAATCCTCCTGAATCCTGCTCTCTGAGCAGCTGCTCCGCCCTCTCGAGTTGTTCAGTTGTGTCGTCACAAAGGAACATAAGTGCTCGACGTCTGTAATGTAATGCCTTACGCCCTGATTTTAATTTATAAAACAGCTTTTTCATTATTTCTGTTGTAAGAGAGAAATAAGGAAAGAAAAAAAAAGGAACTCCGACGCGTCCCCCCGGAGGATCCGAACAGAAGTCATGTTTTTGAAGACTGAGTTCTTTCTAACCTACTCTGGACACGCCTGTTCTTTTTTCTTACCCAACGATAATGTCACGGGTTCGCGTTTGGCTACGAGAGGAACAGGACTATTCAACCTTCCTAAAGAAGAGTGCACTCGCCACAAGTTGGAATTTATTTCTGGGATTCAGCGACTTTATCAACCAACCTGATGGATGCTTGGTGAACCTTGGCCAGAATCAAAGTGGATTAACTTTTATAACCAACGCGATCCCATGACGTAAACACCCGATGATGGGGAGGACAGACTGAGCGGTGAGTCAATCAAAATGCGTGTTAGCGTGTTTGTTAGCGTGTTTGTTAGCGTGTGTGTTAGCGTGTGTGTGTTAGTCATTTATGAAACTGTGTTGCACATGTCAACTCCTTATAACTGCATTATGTGAAGTAACGTCACTTTTTGCGGCGATATTTATATTTATAATACTGTGAATGTGGAATGAGCGGAGAGAGGGGCGGAGTTAACTGAATCGAAGCGTCTTGTCTTCCGGGTTTGAAAAATACCCCCAGAAAATACTTATATTTCTCTCAAAAATGAGTACTGCATAGTGATAGAGGTACAATATATCATATAAATGCCTATACTTTACTTTGGAATGGCTAAACTAGCATGATACAGATCCTTTAAGCTGCATCTTAATGTCAGATAAACAGCGGCACCAGTTCCAGTTAATTCTTGATGTTATCAATTTTGAAAACTTTAGAACTTTAGACTCGAGCGTCACACAGGAAGTAACATCAGATAAGACTCTAACACGACACGACGACAGAGCCAGTTTAGACCTGGTTCAGACCTGGTTTAGTCCTGGTTCAGACCAGGTTCAGACCTGTTTTAGTCCTGGTTTGGTTCGGTGGGTTCTTGTGGACATGGATCCTCCAGTTCTGCTGTTGCTCCTTCTCTTCTCTTCAGGTAAAAGTCTATTTCTAATTTATCCAAATGTCGTTCAATGATGTGGTTTTGTGCAACATTTAAAACGGAATAAAAATACAATCTCAAAGTAAAAAATCTGTAATTTTATGAGGAAAAAAAATGATGATTTCACGAGAATCAAGTTTAATTTTCATCAAAAACAGAGCCTAGTTTTATGAGAATAAAGCTGAAGAAAATAATTTCCAAAATGTGCTTTGAGCAGTGGAAAAACACATTTGTAATTGAAGAAAGTGGGTTATTTTATGGCCAGTTTATCTTTTTATTTTAGTGTCAAGTTTAAATGTCTAATTTCCCCAAATGTAACATGTGGTTTAACTGAGCCCACTCTCCACTATGAGAGGAAAGAATAAAACCATAACATCGGCTTCGTATTATGAGAATAAACTTTTGCTGAAGTTCGGAGCGTTTTGTGGCGACGTCACTGAGCATAATGTTTTCATTTGTTGTTTATAAACTGTGAAAAAGCGTTTTGTTTAATCGTCTTTTTAAGTCAATGTTGAGACATGATTATTGAATATAAAATAATATTTCCAGTATTTACAAAGGTTGTAAAGAATGGTTTTATTTGGTAAACCAGAAGTGTCTTATTGTGAAGGTGCTTGATGCTGTTACACATTTGGAGCAAGAAAAACTATTTACAGTTAATAATCTGATCATTATGGAAAAACTCTTTGTTCACAAATGTAAATTTGGCGAACACTAAACCTGCTTTTATTGTGTTTCTAAAGATCTAATATCTCTGAAGGACTCTTTCAAACTAAGAAGGCAGTGGCTTTATAATAATCTGATGCTTTGTCTTTTAACCACTGCACCATAATGTTGTTGCTTTTATCACTATTACACATTGTTATATTCTTTCTTTTTTTTATTTCTTTGTAATTCAGGCTCAATTGTTGTTTGAAAAATAAAACAAAAAAGGAAAAGTGTGGGCCACGGTTTTGGACTGGGGGACTACAGTCTGTTTAAATAGGTTTCATTGGAGATTGTAGCTCTGTCTTGTTTGATTTTTTTGCTAAAATTGCAGGTTGTGCACACACAGTGAATTACTTTAATGTTCTAATATATATATATAGAACATTAAACATGGAGGCCACGTGGTGGCTTCTAGCAAACAAAAAACGGTATTTCTTATGGTTTTCTTTCAAAAATGCCACTCTGCCATAAGGCCAGATTTGTGCAGTGTACGACTAATAGTTGTCCTGTGTACAGTTTCCCCCACCTGAGCTGTAGCTCTCTGCAGTTCATCCAGGGTCATCATAGGCTTCTTGGTAACAGCTCTGGTCAGTGCGGTCCTTGTTCGGTCAGTAAGTTTAGGAGAACAGCCGGGTCTTGGTAGGTTTGCAGTGATGCCACACTCTTTCTATTCCTGGATGATGTATTTAACTGTACTTTGAGAGATGTTCAAAGCTTTGGAAATGTTTTTATAACCTAACCCAGCTTTATACTTCTCAATAACTTTATCTCGGACCTGTCTGATGTGTTATTGGCCTTCATGATGCTGTCTGCTCCCAATAGTCTCTTAACAGACCTCTGAGACCATCACAGAGCAGCTGTATTTGAAGTGAGATTAGATTACACACAGGTAGACTCTATTTAGACATTGGGTCAACATGTGATCATTCAGAAATCATCAGGCAACTTCTGAAGGCAATTGTTTGCACTAAAAGGAAAGGGGGGCCGGTACTAATGCACATCCCACTTTTCAGTTTTTTATTTATAAAAATATTCAAAATCATGTATCAATTTCATTTCACTTCACGATTGTGTGTCACTTAGTGTGTGTCTTTCACATAAAATTTCACTTAAATATATTTATGTTTATGGTCCATAGCATGGCAAAATATCGAAAAGTTAAAGGGGGGCCGATACTTACAGTATGCCACCCACTGTATAGCCTACTGGTATATGTCCTGTTTCTTGCAGCACTTGTTTTTCTAATTTCCTCTGACAGGAAGTCAGAGCTGCAGATGAAGCTCTTCAGCGTGGGCACATTACACACTGAGACTCTTAAATAAAGCTGTGTTTGTGTTTTTCAGGGACCTGGGCTCAGAACAGCGGCGCTCACACAGGTAAATCCACAGGGTCCTGTTTAACTCTGGGTTTGTCCTGGTTTGGTCTGAACAGAGGAAAAGAGCTCACATCAAAGCCATCAGAGCACAGTTTAGATTTGAGCTCTTTTAGCTTCGTTCTGCAAATGTTGTTAGCATTTGCGTGACTCCCAGCAAAGGTATAGCTCCAAACTGGAGTGAAGTCAGAGGCTACCAAGCTGTTCCACGTTTTCCCTATTTAAATACAGTTACGCGAGCCTTTACACGATCCAAGTCCACGCACAAAGACCAGACAGGTATGTATCAACTCGTCTAAGCTAAAGTAAGAACATATCTCAGTATGGAAAAACGGTGGCCTGTTCCTTTAAACAGACTTTGTAACCGGGCCAATATCATTAACACTGGTGTCAATATGGGATCGCACTGGCTTCAATTGGAAAGAGGACGCACTTTTGAAGCAGTTTAGGAAAATGTTCTGTTTGAGAGCTTAGTTGTAGTTGTGTTGTTAATTAGTCTCTGTTTGGCCCAAATCACTTTTGGTTTAGTTTTGAACTGTGAAGGCAGGGAGCGGTTCAAGATGTATTCTCACACTACTCAGTATAGAAAAACGGTGGCCTATTCCTTTAATGGATACAGCTGGACAATACAGGTTTTACCCCAGTGGCTTTAAAAGACGGGTTAAATAAAGTGGACACACTTCTCCTTATGGGGGAATGACGTCTGCTTTCATCTCGAGAGTCCGTCCTGTAAACTGATCCGGACGCCAGAGTGTCTGACTCGATAACTCGGCTTTACAAATGTGTTTATGTGTTTTTTTCGCACTAACCTAACCCTCTCTCTCTCTCTCTCGTTTCCTCTGCTTCATTTGGACAAATAGAAACAATTCTAAGAACAAAGTAAGCAACTTTCCTACTTAGACGTGACTCGTGTGGTGTGTTTTATTCAAGCTGACATTTAATCATTATATTAATCCTGTTTATTTTGTTTATATTAATATAGTCTAGTAAAATAATCTGAAAAAGGGCTCCGTTAACACTTTTGTGGTTCTGGAATGTTAGGGGTTGGCAACCTTGTTTTTATGTTAATATAAGATGTTGGGAACATATTTCATGAATATGCCACTCGCGTATCGCGTTCGTCTGTTTTTTATTGAAGAAATAAGAAGAGAATGTTTACCAAAAAGTCGCACCTTCAGTTATGCACTATCTGTCAGATAAAATGAAATATCTGCAATATTAAACAAGATTTTCTCATGAAATTTGCACTGTATGTGTAGTTTGACATTATGTCACCTCACAGGAAATCTTTGCGTTATAGGTTTAAAAATAAACAAATTATGTCCGTTTTTTCATGGTGGAAACAAGATGGTCGCTGTAACTGAACTGGCTGATACTCAGTTCGATTGTTGTATCTTCATAATTATACGAGATTTTCTGAAATAATTTAAACTGTATATAGACTATATCAACCTCATGCAGTGTGCCACATTTCATCTTCATCGGTTTAAATTACATGAAATTTAATTGGTGAATGTTAACCGAAATGGCTAATTTTCACACATGAACTGTTGTCACATAAAATGAAATATCTTCAATATAAAATAAGATTTTCTCATGAAATTGGCATAGTATATGTGGTTTGATGTGATACTATCAACTCTCAGGAAATTTTGGCCTTACAGGTTTGAAAATAAACAAAATATGTGAGTTTCATTGATTGAAGAAACAAGATGGCCGCCACAACTGAAATGACTGATATTCAGTGAAATTGTAATATCTTCAAAATTATACCAGATTTTCTGAAAAAATCTCACAGTATATAGAGTTAATCAACCTAAAGTTGTGTACAAAATTTAATCTTCATACATTAATGTATAAAGAAATTACATGAACTTGAATTTGAGTCTAATTATACTATAAAAAGAGAATTCAGCACATAGAAGCTTTGCCCCTCAGAAATATTCACACTCTGTGACCAACATTCCTCTCCAACATTGTTTCGGTGATACTGATGTTTGAATGTGTTAGTTTGAGGCTGTTTCTGAAGGTGGTCGATCGGCCATTGGCACAATATCACCAATAATTATTGGTGATATTGGTCAGAGACGGATTATAATCTGTCTCTGACCAGTTGTAGCTGTGACAAAATATAGAGTCAAATGATCACCCATCACACACTACAGGTTTATGCACAAACACAGTGTAAGAATTTGATCTGAACAATGGGTACTCTAAGTAAAAATATAAAATACAGAATGCATTAAAGGATTATTCTTAATTAATACATGTTACAGCAGTTGCACTGGCATTGTGTTATTTTAATATATATACCTGGAATTATCATTAAAACAAACATGGAACTATGTTCACATTTTTGGAGAATGGTCAAACGGTTGAGCTTTGGGCCTGATAAAGGTAGAAAAGCGCTATATAAGTATATGAGTCCATTTACCATTTAAATGATGAAAACCACACAATGTGCACAGTATTTGTGGTATTTGTGGCTTTATGATGGGGGTGAACACTTGACGGTGGGCCACTGATGCCCCCTACGGTGTTGGTACCTCCTTTGCAACAGAGGCTGCTTTGTTTTCCCATGCATTGCTCACTGCACTCTTCCTTAGATTGAGTTGAGTGCACTACATTGTCACATACGGCCAACTGGGAAACATCATACCAGGGGTCACAATATGGGGTCTATGGGAAGCAATTATACGCAATATGGGACGCAACCACACCACACCACACCATATCACGGACGAATCGAGATAGGTGTCCCATGACAGCCACAATTCAAGTGTTTGCAAAAGATACCTATTTCATCTACGGAAGCACACATGGCTACTCTTTAATTCAAATCCTTCATAAACTATGAATGATTAGGATTCTAACAGTCTGTGGGAACCTTAGACAGTACTCTATCGAAGTTCAAAGTCCAATAAGTCAAAAAACAAGGCAAATAGGTTACAGAGCCTAGGAGAAAGGGCGTGGCTACTCCCCATATGTCTGGAGTAGGGTCAAAACTACATAAAATGTTTCGACAGGTCAAAATCAAAGTTTATTTCTAGCCAGTTAACACGTGGAGACAGAGATTAGTTCATCATAAAAACAGGATCCTAGTCACAGGCAGAACAATGTAGTGCACTCAACTCAATCTAAGGAAGAGTGCAGTGAGCAATGCATGGGAAAACAAAGCAGCCTCTGATCCAAAGGAGGTACCAACACCGTAGGGGGCAGCAGTGGCCCACCGTCAAGTGTTCACCCCCATCATAAAGCCACAAATACCACAAATACTGTGCACATTGTGTGGTTTTCATCATTTAAATGGTAAATGGACTCGACTTATATAGCGCTTTTCTACCTTTATCAGGCCCAAAGCTCAACCGTTTGACCATTCTCCAAAAATGTGAACATAGTTCCATGTTTGTTTAATGATAATTCCAGGTGTATATATTAAAATAACACAATGCCAGTGCAACTGCTGTAACAAAGCAAAATGCAGAAGCAAATCATGTGAGATGCACAGATGGATATGGATATCTGACAGATAGTGCATAACTGAAGGTGCGACTTTTTGGTAAACATTCTCTTCTTATTTCTTCAATAAAAACAGACGAACGCGATACACGAGTGGCATATTCATGAAATATGTTCCCAACATCTTATATTAACATAAAAACAAGGTTGCCAACCCCTAACATTCCAGAACCACAAAAGTTACAATTTCAGATTTTCGTACTAGACTAATAACTTAAATCAGGATTAATATTCTGAGTTTAAAGCTGGGGCTGCACACTTGTGGAAGAAATCACTTAATTGTGATTTTTTTCTGACAAGCTATTTATGTTTCAAGATAATTAAGAATGTGGAGACAAGAGTTAAGTCTTTCGTCGTCTGTGAAGAATAATGATGTTTCTGATTTGCAACGATTCAAACTGTGATATTGATTCGATAAGTTGTGCAGCCCGGTGTTCACCCTGTTTCAGTCTGATCTCCTTTTGTCTCCTCTCTCCAAAATACTAAGTCATTTAATTTTCTGTGCCAAAATTAAGGCCTTAAATTGGATTCCAACTGGCTTTAAATCTACATTTCCTGGAAAATAATTACTGTTTTTAATGTAGTTCATCAAAAATACAAAAATTAGGGTCTGTAGCAACCAATAATAATAATAATTATTACATTATTGCATTATTGGCCTGACAAGATGACAATGTTTCACAAATGTAATAAGATCAGCCAATAGTGTAATGATACATCAGGTTGAATTTATATAAAAAAACATTTAAAAAAAATGTGTGCTGATATTTTGTGTTTTTTTTCATCAGCTTTTGTATTTTGCTGTTTTTACTGTTGGATTTTTTCCACTTGCTGTAACTTGTCGTGTCTCACAGGCCTTTTTCTACGACGGTGGCTCAGAGAGTACATCTTCTTATGACGGAAAGGTCGCCAGTTCGAGTCCCTCCTCTGACAAGTGCATGACGTCGCCGTGTCCTTGGGCAAGGCACTTTCACTCACATGTGTGAATGCGGGGCATGTGTGAGGGAGTGCTTGGTGGTGGTCAGAGAGGCCAGAGCCACAGTTTGACAGCCTGTCCGGGGCAGCTGTGGCTACAATAGTCGTCTGTGGCAGAAAGGGAGAGGTTTTGCCAAGAGAAACATTAACCTTTTATCATTGTACCAATGATACAGGAGGAACTTACAGTGTCCCATCAGCCACTTGGACCAACCACTCACTCTCACTAGCCCCACATTCACATACAGGATAAGGGGGAGTGCCTTGCCCAAGGACACAGCGACGTCATGCACCTGTTGGCAACCTTTCAGTCATAAATGACCCGCTTTAACTTCTGGGCCACAGTCGTGGTCAGGCGCAAATGAGCTGCGACAAGTGAAAGAAAACTGTGATAAAAACAAAATAAAAAGCAGTAAAATACAAAAGCTGATGAAAAACCAGCACATCACGGCACAAACATTATTGGCTGAATTTATTACATTTGTGAACAATTTTCATCTTGTCAGGCCAACACTGTAATAACCAGCCAATAACATAACAATTATTATATTATTGGCTGTTATTGTTTTATCGGTTCCTACAGGGTCTAAAACACATTCAGCTGTAAACCTGTGAACACACTGAGACAAAAATTAGTTCATCCCAAAGACAAAACTCCGAGCCACAAACAAAACAATGTGGTTTATTCTATTCGATGCAAAGAAGAAGAATGCAGAGAATATTATATTGGAGAAACCAAACAAGTTCTACAGAAGAGACTTTATCAACACCGAAGAGAAAGCACGGGCGGCCCTCAGTCGGCTGTGCACCTTCACCTTAAAGCCTCCAATCATTCCTTTGAGGACGGGGAGGTCAACATTTTAGCTAAATGTAGCAAGACGAGTGGTGATGGTATATTTTAGCAGGATTCAAATGAAATAAAACTAAAGACAACGCCACCGGAGAGAAGTCTCCGGACCTCTAGAAAGGCTCGTAGGTTCGTTCATTGAGAGAGGACAGAAAATGTTCCAAAGGTATACATGATATTTATCACATTTGTTTCCTTTAAAATCTTTTGTTCACATTTCCAATCTTTTAAGATCTTGGAAAATCATTCAGTCCATAGTTCATCGTGTAACATATTCATGTTCAGTTAAAAGAAAGGGTCCATACAAAATGGACACTAAAGGAAAGGAGAAAAACAAGGCAGCAGGACATGACCAAACCCCTCGACCTATGAATTAAAGATAATGTTACACACTAAAAAATGCTGGGTTATTTTAACAACCCAACTGCTGGGTTATGGCTGTTGGGTCATTTTGTTGGGTTATTTTCATAGAGTTGGGTAGTTTTTTCTACCCAACTGCTGGGTCAGTAGGTTGGGTCAATGTTGGGTCATTTCAGTAAACAGTAAATCACAGAGATTTTCCCGCTCTCAGCATTTCTACCCTCATAAACGACCCAGCAGGTTGGGCCAAAACCACTGAGCTCAACTGTCAGCGGCGGCCATTACTGCTCCTCCACCTCCTCCGTCTGAAACTGCTCACAAAGGTATTTATACATGTTTCTAATGTATTACTTTGTCATTAAGACTCAGTATTTATCCAAATGAGACTGATTATTCACAGATAATTAATTAATTTGTTAGTTACACTAAATAGAGAAAGGGTTAAAGTCACGTATTTTGACGAGCTGTAGCGAAAAAACTATTCAACACAGATGCATGTAGTAACTAATCCTGACAGAGGACACTTTACTCTCTGTCCCAGTTTTTATTTCGTGTTGATAGGACAAGTATTGACTGAAATAATGAGGGCTAAAGTTAGTGAAAATAATCGGTTATGATATCCTATTTAAGGGGTCGAACCGTCATTCCGACACCCCTCTATTGCGACATCCCGCCAATCCGACACTTTTTGGTACCGCTATTCCGACAATCGTTTTGAGCGTATCTGTTTGCCCTCGGCTTTTGTCCGTGTTTCGTGAGAATAGCTGATAATGATGGAGGCTTATTAACGATCCTCATGGCGGTAGAGGAGTCAGCTCAGCGTCTCCTTCCCTGTTCATCTCCGCTCTGAGAGTCCCCGCTGTCGGCCCATCTATGCGCATTTCCCAGTCCCTCTACAGCGGCTCATGAGATAGTTTTGGGCAAAGGCAGTGACAGGTGCAGGCTAGTCTGTATTTCACAACAAAGCGCTGAAGTCCGCGGGAAAGACGCCGCGCACTGTCTCAAGGCTTTAAAGAGACTGAAAAGTGGATGCGCCGCTCACAGCGCTGGCCAAGCCACGCGCTCCCCTTCTGAGAGAGGAGTGATACATGTGTTGCCCCATTCGTAAAAAGATTCCCAATTTAACGTGCATATGGCTGGAGTGCAGCCGTCAGAAAAAAAACAACTTGCTGAGAGCTAGGAGCGGCTATGGCACGAGCCGCTGCCCTTGGCTCTCCGCACACCGCGTGATGGAGTACGGACTCCTCCAGCATCAGCTATTCTCAGGGTTTTGTTTTGTGCCCAGAAAACACGGGAGCCGCGAGAGGGAACCGTGTAGAGACATAAAGAAAATAACACTGCATTATCTGGTCCTAGGCTCTTGTGATCGTGACACTTCATTTTCTAAATCTTTTGTCTTGTGTGAGTGGATGTGAGCGTAAATATAGTTAATTCTAGTAGGCCTACGTATTTTTGATAATTATCTTTTGTGTCGGAATGGCGGGACGTTGCACAAAAGATAAAAGTGTCACCACTCCGACAAAGGGGGGAAAAATGTCGGACAATTAGACCTCAACGTCGGAGTAGCGGTGTGTCGGAATGGCGGGGTGTAACCCCTATTTAATATATGCGCGCGACAACCGTTAGCTAATGCTAACGCTAATGCTAACGCTAATGCTAACGCGAACTCTATTAAACATTTGTCAGTGTCTTATCTCTGCTGTTGTTTCTTACATAATGACTTTAGTAGTATATTATGGTTAAAAGGATGATGAGCAGCAGCAGCAGAGGAGAGAAGGAGAGGCTCAGATATGGGAGACACAGAGAAAAGTGTTAACAGTTTTCAGTTAGGATATTTTAATGCCTCTGTCCTGTGTGTTTCAGATCAACTTTAC
This sequence comes from Neogobius melanostomus, assembly GCA_007210695.1. Taxonomy (NCBI): domain Eukaryota; kingdom Metazoa; phylum Chordata; class Actinopteri; order Gobiiformes; family Gobiidae; genus Neogobius; species Neogobius melanostomus. Next base: position 783,256 of record VHKM01000126.1, on the reverse strand, counting down.
CCTCTCCATGTGGGACCTCCAGAGCTGATAAATGCCACTAAAGCTTTACAGGTAAGCAGCAGTTTTATCATTATTAAAATGTTCATTCTCTGTTTTATTCATTTGAAAAAATACAAACTTGTGTTAATGTGTGTCCTACAGAAAACAAACTCTCCTGAGCTCTTCCACTGTCTGAAGATCATCATCTGCATCACTGGACACCAGTCCCAGTAAGTGCAGTATTTAGTATAACATGACTCTTTATAGTTTTAAACCAAACACAAATGTAATGTTTCTCTTCCAGTGGGATCTTCAGCTCAGTGGAAGTGTCCGCCTGCCTCTGAGACGACCTCCACATTCAAGCTTCTGTCACTTCACCAAGGTAAGGTCTTACATTATACTGTCACTGTCTTATGGGAAGGTTGGTGTCCCTGGTGGAGTAATGGTTACCAGGTATTGGATTTTATCTGTAAATGTGACAATGTCTCTTTATTTCCACAGTATTCTCTCCTGCTGCCGACTGCAGTGTCCCCAGCCCTTTCCCTGCTTCAGACGGAACTGTCCACAGACCTGTCCACAGACCTGTCCTCAGCCCCGTCTCCTGCTTCAGACGGAACTGTCCACAGCACTGTCCACAGCACTGTCCACAGCACTGTCCACAGACCTGTCCTCAGCCCTGTCTCCTGCTTCAGAAGGAACTGTCTCCAGTCTTGCCCCTGCTGTGACTGATCAGTCCCCAGCCCTTTCCCTGCTTCAGACCGAACCCTGTCTCCTGCTGCGAGTGAACTGTCCACAGCCCTGTCCCCAGACCTGTCCTCAGCCCTGTCTCCTGCTGCGACTGTCCAGAGCCCTGTCTCTGACTCTGAATGAGGACCACTTCACCAAAATACAGCAAGTACAATATGGACAATGGGGGACTTTCCTTTGGCTTGTTAACAGCTGAAATAGTTATTTGCTGATGATGAAGTTATGTTAAACAATTATGTTGTGCATTTGTAAGAAATAAAGTTTGTAAAACAGCACTGGGGTGGTCATTATGAATTAACCCAACTCATTGGGTCAAAATAACCCAACGTTATATTGGTGCAATAGTTACTCAGCAGCTGGGTTAAAAACGACCCAACTTGGGTTATTTTTAACCCATCATTTTTAGTGTGTAGACTAACATAAAAAGAAAGAAAATGACCGTAACGCTAGTTGACTCCTACCGTCGCACGCCCGAGAGCACAACTGAGAGCTTACACAGACACACTCAGCGGTAGTTTTTAGCTGAAATGATGAAGCTTCTGTGAGAGACGGAGAGGTGAGGAAAGCATTTCCAGGACCTCAGGAGGAGCTTTTCTCTGAGCTGCTGATCTGTTGTGATGACAGAACAACATTGTAACCGTCCATTTAGCCTAATAAATCCCTTTAAGAAACACTTGAGGCATTACAATTATACCATTTGTGCATCAGAAATCATTGAGTCTGACCTGCCTGTATAAACCCTGTAATATTAAACAGTGAACTGATCCAGAGAATGTGACTGTTTGCTTTGTGTGTTCAGTACCGCAGCCTCCGGTGCTGCTGGAGATGCCCAAGTCGTTCACGGCCTTTTCCCATAACGACGTCCATCTGCCGTGTGAGGCCAGCGGAAACCCCACTCCCACGTACGTAACGTGATCTCGCTCTACTTTGATTACTATTGTGTTATTCAGCCGAGTCTCGGACAGCGGCTTGTCAGCATAAAAAACACTTCATGTTCATGTTGATTGGTCTGTTGAAGGTTTACTCAAAAACTATCAGAAAATATTGGGTATGCGCTTTCCATAACTCGGGTGTGGGCCGGCACGGTGGCGCAGCAGTTAGCGCTCGTCCTGGGCTCGATTCCCACTGGCCTTTCTGTGTGGAGTGTGCATGTTCTCCCCGTGTCTGCCTAGGTTTCCTCTACCACTAAAAACATGTACAATAATATGAGGGTGTGTTTGAGAGAATTTGATTGGTAGAGACTTTTAGGTATAATAATAATGAAATGAATCACACTAATATGTTTGAGTCGGCTAAAGAAATGTATAAAGCACTGTACTCAGACCCAGCTCGGTTCATGTCACTCGTGCAGTGTGAGCAGGTCAGTCGTTTCGTCGCTCTTTAAAGTGTAAAACACCTCCGTTTGCTCAGGCTCGCTTCGTATGAGAGTCGGTCACATTTGATCATAATCGCCCCAAACATGTCACAGTTTAAGCCCAGCTTTAGTCCAGGAGCATGTTCCAGAGTTCTCTGGTTTTTAATTCAACACGTTCCCGAGTAGCACGAGGACATGTTTTTAAATATCACAGGGGCTGAAAGTTTACAAAATCATCTAGAAATGTTGAAATAAACTAGCTAGTGAAGGTGGATAGGCTGCATCAAGCATTCCAAAGGGATGTCTCCAAATGTATTCATTTTTCAGTGTAGTGCCTTGAATTAAGACACTTGAACAACTTTACAGAAATAAGCCACTCTTTGTGGATAAATCTGATTTGCAATGTCATTATTAATATAAGCGTAGATTATTTTGATCGTTTATGTTGTTGCTTTTTCTTAATTAATTTGATTTTTTAAAAGCATATCTGTGTCCGGAGGTTTGCTGCGCACTTCCTCGGTCGCTCCGTTGTCATGGCAACAAACGTCCCTTTAACGAGATCACAGCAACAAACAAACAGAGGGTTATTGCTCGATAACAGGCTCGGGGAAGGACGGTGTGATTGGCTGGTGACTGCGTCTTTGATTTGCTGATGGATTTCAAGGAACACTTCACAGCTTTCAGGGGCACTTCCACAGTAAAGCTGCCCTCATGATGCCCTCACGATGTGTTCAGAGACAGAAGGGAAATATCAATAATCTATTCATCAGTAATTCATCAGCACAATAAAGATAATCAGCAAAGTAAACATTTTGAGACTTGAGATTTATTTGCTAAACTGCAATGTTCATGTAAGTCTGTGTTTTTTTATGGCATTTAGAACATTCATTTTCCATTTCCCTTGAATGCATCATACACTTCCCTGTGTGTAGAAGACCTGATGGCTCCCTGTAGATGTTGGATTATTAAACAAACGGACATTTCATGAGGATTTCAGCTGTATCACAGCAGGTCACTATGATCTTTTGTAAACTTCTGTCAACCTGCGTTAGCCGCTAACTGTTGCTGCTTCAAACATTTGTGATCCCTGCACATGTTTGTGTTGACATGGTGAGGGGTGTGTTGGGGGTACATGAGATACGGGGCGAAAGGCAATATTTGCATATCAACTCCCTGATTGATCAGACTCGTAGTAACGCCTGAAAGACACCATTTGTAAACTCCACTATCCTTAGGGTTAGGGTCAGGTATACGGTTAGTTTGGATTGGTTTAAGGTAGCGTTGTCCTGTGGAGGGGAGGTCATGGTTGAAGCTGCACTTATTAGTGGCTGCTAATGTCGGAGACTGGCCAATCAGGAAGCGACTGGCCTTTCCCATCCATCCTTTTTCTTCCGCTTTATCCGGGGCCGGGTCGCGGGGGCAGCAGTCTCAGCAGAGATGCCCAGACTTCCCGATCCACGTACACCTCCTCCAGCTGTTCTGGGGGGACCCCGAGGCGGCCCCTTCGCTCCACCGGCAGAGGTCTGCTAGTTATTCCTAAAGTCAACAAAAAGACTCACGGCGAGGCGTCGTTCCAATATTATGGCCCTCGCCTCTGGAACGACCTGCCAGAGGAGCTCAGGATCGCAGAGAACGTTCATGTTTTAAAAGCAGGCTTAAGACCCACCTTTTTAGTTTAGCTTTTAACTGATATTTATTCTTGCTAGGCCTATTTATTTAATTGTTATTAATATTTATTTATTATTTATGTTTTCTTTATGTATTTTACCTCTCGGTCTTATTTTAGTGGTCCTTATATTCTTATTTTTACCTTTACTTTTTACTTATTTTAACCATTTTTATGGTCTCCCAGTTTCCTCTGGAAGAGCCCTCTGCCTCGGGAGCGGTCATTGGCTGTGGCTGCTGGGGTGCTGTCCTGTGGGTGTCTGGATGGAGGTGTGGTGTTTCTGCTGTGCCTCCTCCGGGCGTCCTGTGTTGGTGCCCTGTGGCTGCAGCCGAGGTGCTGCTCCTGATGGCTCCTTGGATGGTGTTTCCTTACCTGGTTTATCTGTACCCAGCCTTACCTCAGCCTTATGTCCATTGCGTCCATTGTTTTACCTTGAGTGTGTGTGTTGTGCTTGTGTGGTGTGTCTCCGGGAAGGTGGGTGGGGAGAGTGTGAGTGCGACAATGTGTTTGTATTTGTGGGAGGAGGTGGGTGTGAGAGAATATTTTTAAATCTGTAAAGCACTTTGTGTTACATGAAATGTATGAAAAGCGCTATATAAATAAAGATTGATTGATTGATTGACCAGGCCAGCTCGGAGACATGGGCTGTTTCCCAAAGCCTAGGTACCTTGCCTTGCCTTGGTGTTGAAGGCAGTGCCTCCAAACTCACTTCCTTCCAGTCCAAGGCTTTGGTCCTGCCTTGGTCCAAAAAGAGCTGCTAATGGAGCACATTTCAGAGCTAAAGGAAGTGACATCACAAAATAAAACAGGAAGTTGTGTTTCATCCAGGGCAGAGGGGAGGGTCTGCTGAGGTAGATTCTGAAGTAATTATATTTTTACAAACTAAAGATAAAGTTTTTGAAATAAAAATGTCAAAGTGATATCAATTAAACTCAGTGCCCACCAAACAAATCAAGTCCTTTGCTGCTCCATGAATCAGTGACATTTGCTTGAATATTTGAATTAAATATTAATAATAATAATAATAATAATACAAATAATCGAATTGTTTTCTCTACTGACTAAAAAGACAAAAACCTAAAATTAATTATTTGACCAAATCTTGACAAAAATGTGCGTATTTTGGTAAAAAAGACTGCAACTAAAATGACCACGGGCTGCAGAACCATAAAACTAGTCCAAGCTTGTATTTTTTCTTAAAAAGTGGAATTTAAGTGCTTTAACAAGTCACAAGCCAGCGCCACATTTTTTACTTTTTTTTCTTTCTTGAGAGCCATGGTGCATTATGGGTGATTTTGGCTGGAGCAAGACAGCAAAGGCTACACTGATATATCCTTGGTATATTAGCCACATGCTAACACCAAAGGGAGGACACATGCCTCCGGACGACTTGAGCATTGGAACAGCACTTGGGCGGCGAGTGATGATGTAGATGCCTGACCACGCCCACTTTTGACCAAGGCAAGGCGAGGTACCGAGGCTTTGGGAATCAGCCATGGTCCCTCCAGCGTGTCCTGGGTCGACCACGAGGCCTCCTCCCAATAGGACATGCCCGGAACACCTCCCAAGGGAGGCAACCAGGAGGCTCTGGAACAGATGCCCTAGCCACCTCAGCTGCTCCTTTAGATGTGAAGGAGCGGCGACTCTACTCCGAGCTCCTCCCGGGTAACTGAGCTCAGCAGCAACCATCCGCAAAATGGAGACGCTGAGGGCGGCTTTAAGTTTGTCCTTTTGGAAAACCTGTGTGTGTTTACTTGTTATAATTTCTAATCGTTCTGATTTCTCTACGCAGTATCCGCTGGGTGAAGGACGGAGAGCCCATGGACTTGGAGCTGATTGGAGAGGGGACAATCAGAGCGGATGAGAATGACAGCCTGGACCAGTACCACGGATCGTATCGCTGCCTGGCCTCCAACACTCTGGGCACCGCCGTCTCACAGACTGTGCACGTCATCGTAGAACGTGAGCGACGTACCATTCTGAATATGAAGTATCAGCAAGTTTAATTCAAAATGTTACGCAGTGTGCCTTTAGTTTCAGTTTATTCCAGGGGTGTCAAACTCATTTTGGGTCGTGGGCCGAAATTCAGCTCCCACGGCGGGTCACGGGCCGCATATAATGTAAACAGGAAAATAAAACATTTTTCCAATAAATGAATAATAATGATAACATCTTACACTTGTATGGCACTTGACAAGTTTCTCAAAGTGCTACATAGTAGTCATAGAGGCCGACCGATATGGGTTTTTGTAAGGCCGATGCTGATATGCATGGCCGATATATCTGACCGATTTTTTGGGACGTTTTTTTTTTTTTTCACATTTCTTGTCTATAATCCTATATGAGGCTTGTAAACTGTGTTGAACTGTGACAGCAGGGGGCGTTTTATTGGGGGCATACAGTAAGGCTGATTTATTAAAAACATTCCTGTCCTGGTTTTCTCTGAGTGAAAAAGTGAATGTTCCTCTTTTCTCCAGTGTGATCTCTTTCTTGCAAAAGAGATGTCAACATTTATCAATTATATCAATCGATAAAATAATGTAAAAACATTAAACAAGGATCACTGGACTATTCTACACTATTTCCTTGGGAAATGACAGGCTTTACGTTCACTAATATTAACAACTTACATTAAGTGATCTGATGATATTATGTTAGAGCAGTTATTTCATAAAATAAAATATAAACACTTGGCCACTGCAGCAGTGATTTTAGTTTATTTCCCTACGTGATCCAGTCATAGTTTCTGTCCCAGTCTTGCTTAGTTGATGTTAGCATTAGCATCCTGCCGCTAGCTTTAGCATACTGATGCTAACCACAGCATTTTGTGCGGCGATCAAAAATATAATTGCAGAGGTTAAAACTAACTCTGCGATTGATTTCTCCAGGTTCTGAGCATAGACTGTTAAAAAGAATAGACATCTCCTCCTCACTCCTCCCCGTTTACCATAATGACCACGTTCGAGGGGGAAATCATGGCGGATTTACAGACTCCTCCTCCCCAGCTCTGACGAAGCATGTTCCTAATAAGGACATAAGGGCGGGATCTTCACTGTAGACTCGGCCCTTGCGTGACGTGTAGCTCGCGCAGCTCCAATGCCAACAGTCCGACCTCCGTTAAGTAGGAGATTTAAAAAACATTTTTTTTTTCGAAAACCAGCCTGGTTTCTTTTTTTGTGACTAACCCAGCGTTATCTCAGGAGGAATATGTAGCCGTAGAAAGCGTTAAAAAAATTGAAACCAGGCGTTAAAGTTGCTTTTAACGTTTCTAAAGTCCAATGCTTTTCAGTGGGGGCCTAGCGATGATATGGAGGTACTACAGCAATGGCGGAGCAATGGCGGCCTCCAGTGTTGCGGTCATGAAGCAGAGCAGCTAGCGGCCATTGGTTCTGAGCTTCAAAATGAGCTGCAGCATGTCCATATTCACTGAGATTTAATCGGTGAAATTGTGTTTCTCTGGCTTTTTTCCAGACCGATTATCATTGTGATGTTTCTCAGTCCGCTTGAGGCCTAAGAGGGTGAGTGAGCTCATATTAAAGCTCTGACTGAGCTCTTTCCAGAGCAAAAAACGTAATGTCTCTATCACTTTCGGTTCCGGAGATATTGTTTATCAGCTTTAGATCGGCCGATAGCCGATATCGAAAAATTCCCAAATATCGGCCGACCGATACATCGGCCTCTAGTAGTCATTATTCATTGACTCCACAATTGGTGGTGGTGGTAAGCTGTTATTGAAGCCACAGCCGCCCTGGGGCAGACTGTCCATTTACCACGTGGCTATAATGTGTTGTTCATATCCTAATCAGTGCCCTCTGCTGGACACGTGTAGAATTCTTTATTTTTTTTAATTGAAGCTGCCCCCTAGTGACTGGAGAGAGCATTCTGGTTATTCTTTAAAAAATCATAAACAGGAATGGGCTAGTGCCTTATAGGCCGCTGTCAGTGGCCTAAAAGAAAGAGGCCTAGAAAGACGGTTTCGTTCCACCAATAGGGGCACTACATACTTTTTAAATTTTTAACATCAGAATTATATAAAATTCCTTAGGAAAAAGTTCTCCACGCACAATCCTGCAGTTTTTGAGAAATTTGAATGTGAAATGGGAACTATTTTCTTCTGGTGCGTATGATTTTAGGGTCACCTGACCTAGTTCTGACCAATAAGCGCATCACATTGGCACAAGAACCCGGAAGTAAAAAACGCTGCCCAGCGCAGCTGTTAGCAGCTATCGTAGTGGGTTGGCGACTGACATGGTGGATTCGGAAGGAAGTGGTAGCGTGAGTGAAAGCGAGAGCGGGGATTTTAAACATGCAAAGTATAAAGAGAAATGGAAAGACAAATGCTGGCATGCTGGCATGGAGTTTCGCAGGGAGTGTTTAAGGATCCCCATGTGGTGGGGCGATTTGTCCACCAAGAGTTGGGACGTGTCAAAGGAGTTAAAATCACTCGAGGAGGAATGGTTGTGATTTAATGCAGTTCCAAACTCCAGATGGACAGAGCATTGCGCATCACAAAATTCGGAGAAAAGTATGGGGGGAAGTGCTTTCCCCTCGATGGGAAACCAAAGAAGCTGGGTGTTATAGGTGGTGTGCCCTTAACTATGGATGAGAAGTGTTTTTTGGATTTGCCCGGAGTTTGTGAAAGTAAAAGATTACTAAGGTTTCGTGAAGGGCATCAGGAGCGGTCCACCTCTGTTCGACTTGCGTTTTTTGAAGAGCTTCCAGGGAAAGTGGTATTGCATTTTGTGGTATATCGTGTGAGAAGTTATGAGAAGGCCCCAGTGCGTTGTTTTGCCTGTCAAGAGTATGGGCATGTTGCTTCTGTTTGCAGAAGGGAGAGCAGGTGTGCGAAGTGTGGCAGCAGGGAGTGTGATAATAACTGTCAAGAGTCGGAAGAGCTGATATGTCTGCATTGTAAGGGTAATCACATAGTAGGTTCTGCTCAGTGTCCACGGCGAATCTTGGAAAAGCGTGTGGCTCTATTAAGAAGCGTGGATAGGATTCCGTATGTCGAGGCTGTGGGAAAGGTGAATGAGATGTCAAACGATCATCCAGAAGAAAGTGGGAAAGATTGTGTTATATTGGGTAAGAAGAAGTTTTGGGAGTTCATTGTGATGATTATTAACCGTGTGCCGAATCTTGAGGGGAAACCTGATTGGACTGATATGGTGCTTAGTTCAGCAAAGAAGTTTTTGGCTGATGCTGATCATGTGTCTGGCCAGGAGAGTGTCGCTTCAAGAGAGGGATGAAAGATAGTCAATGAGTAATTGTAATGCACTGGTGGGGATCTTTTTGTTTGTTTTTTAGTTTGTCCACGTTTCTTTTTATTATAATTGTTCAATCGATGAGGTGATAAAGACATCTGGTGGGTGGCGGTAGTGCACTATTGAGTTTGCATCCGCCGTTAAACAACCAAAGAAGAAGAAGAAGAAGAAGAAGCTATCGTAATAAAAATCCTACTTTCTGAAGACAAACTTTAGATTTCTGCAGCGAGAACAACTCGAGCAGCGTGGCCAACATTCAAGAAGATCCAAACGAGTGGATATCGCCCATAGACCTGTTATAATCCCTGGACAGCGAGTACAATGAACTGGAAACTTCCCACAAAGACATCGACAGATCTTTGCCAGGTAATGACTCCTAAAACAGCAGCCAGGTGGCTGTCCTACTCGTGAGTAACATTCTTATTTATTGTGTCGCCTAATGTCAATACAAATAATGATAAAGGTCAGTAGAGCGGGAGCTACACACGTGTTGTGCCTTAAGTGTTATTGTGTCATGTTGCACGTTTGACCCGAAGAAAATTCGTAGTTTGTTCTGATTCTGGGGTCGTTCCCCATTTGTCTGCTTTAGGAATGATAATATCAAACTAACTTTACCAGTTAGCCACACCAAAAATGGGTTTAAGCATGAAGACATTTATATGTATCAAAAGTTATCAAATGTTATTGCTGTAATAAAGCACAAACCAATCGAAAAAGTAAATATAAGAGTGCCACTGGTGAACAGCTGTTGTTTTGACAGTCTGTGGTTTATATTGTATTATTGGTAACTCACACCAAAGATACTCACACCAAGAATAAGTATCTTTGGTGTGAGTTGATCATTGGTCCTTTCAGTCTCTTATTCCACTCAAAAGTCCATGATTCATAAAATGGAGAATATCAGTACAGTTACTTTTACATGATACATAAGGCCTACTACTGTAGTTTCTTTTCTGTTTGCTTATTTCATTTTCCAGGACAACTACATGATGAAAAGATGATGTTGCGGTGGAGGCCTGGTGCTGTAAAGCACAGACTTGCTTCATTTAAAGACTCAACATGAAAGAGTGAGGTATGTATTCATGAAAAATTCAGAATTAATCCTCCAGGGCTCGGAACAACTGGATTCACATTACAAAATGCTAAACCTTTGCAAACTGCTATCCAACACTTATCTAGAGGCCTTTTTATAGCAATATTTGAAGACTATCTGACTGAAAATGCTGATAAATATTATATTAATCTAAGCTCTGAATTATCAGTGTCTGTCCTTTTGGCTCCTAAGATATTGCTTTGAACTTGACTGTGTACTTTCCGTTAAAAACTTAAAATGTGTTTTGTCTGTATTTTACAGTGGGAGAACCTGCCATCTGTGGCCACATACAAGATCTTATGTGATTGTCTAGAGGATTTTGGACAACAGAAGAATGATTCTGATGAGCACTCTTCTACGATCATCAATAAAACTGCAGTCGTCAGAGGCCTCAGATTACAGGTTAATGTATTTTTCTGTTTATCACCGTCTTATAATCAAGTCGTGCATTTAGATGTAAATGGATTTTATTAAATTGGCCTAAATGAATATCAGAGTAGTAAGATTTATTTATTTTTTCATCAAAACTTAGGCCTGGAAAAAAATGTAGTCTGTGGCATCTGACCGAGGCTCTTTCCAAAACCGCCTCTTTCTTTTTCCCTCTAATTCCTCAGTGAAGGCTCTACTGAAGGTCCTTCAGTAGAGACTTGGAGCTGTGTCTTTCAGACGGACTCTCCCTCATCCCACAGAACAGACATGTCCCTGACAGCTCCGCCCACTAATGTTACAAGAATCACAAGTTTGATAATACTTTGAACTGGAAATTTCCCCTTAGAGTTTCAGATTCAGATTTTTCATATTTAGATTATATTTTAGCTTCTTCAAACTTACCAATGAAATGATATTAGGTCTCATTTCTGCTTGCTTTTTCATTATCAAATATCTATATGACTGTAAAATTTGACTCTTCTAACTAAACATGGAACTGAAATAGTTTGGTGCGTGTTGCTCATGGGCCTGCTCCGGTGTAACACACACCTGTGAGTCTGCATTGATGCTTATAAGCCACTTCTGCTGTGGGGTCTGTTTAGGACAGACCTTTCCTTCGAGGGAACACACATTTTGAGTGCGTAGGAAAAGGGAGGATGCGGTTTCAGTTCCACAATCACCCATTATCATCCCAGATACAAGACTTTATTTTTTAACTAATAATCTACTCATATGGGCCCCAAAACTGTATGTAATAGTAGGAGCCGTCGGTGGTATTACTCCGCCCGTCAGCTGGGGGCGCCGTATAAAAAGGCACAGGCTACCTGCGTCCGATCTCTGACCTCTTGTTCTTCCGTGTCTGCCTGGTGTGGAGGTGGTGTAGCCTTGGGCTCCCGTGAGCAGGTAAATAACCGTGTCATCCCGTAACGTTATTCATTTAAAGTGTTAGCCTAATCCGAGCCCTGTTTGGTGCAGCTATGGGTCTGGGGTGCGCTTCAGGCGCAGTGCGAGATGGCGGTGCTGTAGGTGGGAGGTGTGGTTCCCCACGGGCCAGTACGCGAAGCATGACGTCCCCGCATGAATGATGGATCCACAAGCGGTATGTGCTCTGCACGGGTGCCAAGTAAATACGGTGTAGGATTAGCTGCTAACTCTTTGTATGTTTAGAAAACGAATTGAACCACCAAGAAAATGCGGAAACCACAACCATTGCTGCTTTGCGTGCCTGAGAAAAGTGATGAGCGTCTGAGAATGGAAAAACTGTGAACCAACGAATGGACATTGGGAACCTCTTTTTGTTTTGTTTGTGTCCGGTTTTTATGGACTTTTTCTTTTAAAGAACTGAAACGAAAAGATCGAAACTTAACTTATTCCTAAAATAAATTACATAATACTAATGGAACGACTTGCCTCTTCTCAATGAACGAACCTGTGATCCTTTTTAATGTTACCTGGAACTGAGCTAAGCTAGAGCCTTCCACCCGGTCACATGTACATACAATGTAATTAAAAATAAAATTAAAAAAAACTAATTGGAATATGAAGTATTTACAACCAGCATACAATGAAGTATTTAAAGTAAATTAAACTTAACGGTACTTTTTCATTTCAGGTCTGACCGGCTGACGTCAAGGATTCAAGCTGCTTTTCCTCCGATCACCGTCTAATCTGAGAAATAATAGTGAACTTGTGTCGCTGAAACACTTTGAACAAGGACTGTAGTTCAGGAGTTACGCTCTACATCAGAGAGTCTTCACAGGACTCCAACTAAAATAACTTTTCAGCCTCCTTGCCTGGATAGAGGGTGCGTTAGAACAGTGGTTCCCAACCTGGGGGGCGGGCCTTCCCACCGGGGGCTCCTGGGACGGCAAGTGGGGCCCAGAGCTTTGTCTGGTCAGAGGGTCAGGTCATAAATTTGCACAAATGAAATGGTTAAAAATCACAACGGCGAACTGAGTACAGGTGCTTAAAACAATCCAATTTAAAAAAAGTGCTATCGGTAAATATTTTCATGTTTTGATTATTTTTGGATAATTGGACTGAGACTACAGCATGCGCAGGAGGGGCTTCAAGATAAAAGGTTGGGAACCACTGCATTAGAAGGTCTTACATTGAATGAATTACAAGATCTAACAGGCAAGACTCAAGTCAAGCTTTCGTCCATATGTCAAGATACACTTGATCTGCAGCTGATGCTAATAAACCCCAAAATCACAACAAATAAAAGAATGTTTGAAACTTATCTGGAGCAATTTATTTATGTTCATAAAATCTAATCTGAAAATGTTATGTGGAAATGGTAGGTCCCATAGTGTGCTTGTTTCAGTAGGACGCATATTTCAAAAAGGCATCATTTCAAAAGTTATTTCTTAAAAACTAGCACTCTTGTTGGTGGCTTTGTTGTTGTTGTGTTGTTGTTGTTGTTGTTGTTGTTGTTGTTGTTGTAACTCTCAAGCTTTACTTGGAACGCGGCCTCTTTGGCGAAACAGTTTTCATTTCATTTCTTTCTTTAATATGGACATAGCAATTACATTGGATGAACCAGATGCATTGTTTAAAGTGTTATAGCACATGTGCTAATTTTCAACACCTGTCCATAGGGGGCTTTTAGGTTACAAAGATAAAAGGCTACAATAAAACACATTATTAAACAAGATAAGGCACATTTTACACATGGGAACAAGTTTGGCCCGATTTGAGCCACTGTTTGAGCTCTCTGGTAAAGAGAAGTTTCAGAGCCTTCAACCGGGGTTCTTTTCAACCGTTCTGTCTTATCTTCTTGACGCTTTAGTGCACAAGTCAAGCGTTTTATGTCTATAAAGCGCCGATAGCAGGCCGTGTGAAACCCGTAGTTTGTTGGGATATCTGAGACCGGTTTGTCCAGGAGGGCAACATGTTTGTTAACAATAGCTAGCTCCGTAGTGTCCGACATTTTGAGCCATTCCTTCACACATTGCTTTATTTTTTCCCATCGGACTTCAGTAAAGGGCTGCGGACCTTTCCCGCCATCTTTTCCGACACAAAGAATTCATTTTACGGGTGTTAATCGAGCTTGATCTTCAGATGAAGATGTGCTGCTCCCGTCCTCCTCCATGTTTGTTTACATGCGCGTAGTGATATTAGCGTGATTGTGGTTCAGACCTACGTGAATTCTCGATGCTGATTGGTTGAAAATCGAGCTCAACCGTTTTACTACTCAATATGCCGTTAATATAGTGCGCCAATAAATTACACTTTTCTCATTAACTGCAGGAGAACTTTTTGCTTGGATTCCTTTTATTAACGTTGAATATATTGAACAAAAGAAAAAGTATTTCCCCGTTTGTCGGAACGAAACTGAACGATACAGCTCACGTACAGCGGCCTATTACTTTGTTTTTTTACAAACTCTGGAATTTATGCTCTACAGCAGGGGTAGGCAACGTCAGGCCCGGGGCCAAATTCGGCCCTCCAGGACAGAACCTCTGGCCCCTAAGATGATTTTGGGAAATATTATTATGCAAATAAAAGATCAAATACCTGTTAAAGTACTCTAAAAATGCGAGAAATAGTGTCAGTATTTTTAAAATGTCCTGGCAGAACATCCCACTTAGTCATATGTAACGTAAAACAGTGATTCTCAACTGTCAGGACCCAAAAGTGGGTCACGGAACCATTTTCAGTAATATTATTGGGTTGTTTTGATCTCTTAAAAGCATATCGGCTGCTTGTTCAATAAAAAATTGGTTGCAAATACAATATTTTATACGATATATGACAAATTACAGTTGTATTTGGGTTGTGGCTTGTCATCCGAGGATAATGGTGGGTCCCGAAGCCAATACCACTTCAGAACCAGTTGGCATTTGCGGGAAAAAGTTCTTTACTTTAGGCTACAATGGTGAGATTTGGCCCTTGGTGTTTTGGCAATGAAGAAAATCGGCCCTCCACGACGCAAACTTGCCTACCCCTGCTCTACAGGACAGGGGCCGGATTAAATCATCTCGGATCTGGCCCGCGGGCCATATGTTTGACACCCCTGGTTTATTCGGTCAAAAGTATGCACAAATTAATTACATTCAGTTAAGTTTACTTCTTCAACATAACATACAAACTGACCGAAAAGGTATAGGCTGAAGCTAGTGCTTTTATTGCCTACAAACTAGTAAACAGAGTAAATGTATTTTACAAGTGTAATACTTTTATATATTCCCTTTAGGTGGAAGAGAGAGTTTAAAGAGCTTTAAAGTTTCCCTATTTACAACAGTATTATATCATAGATTTGTGTGTGAACCTGAGGGAAGCTTGTGACTGTTTTTGCAAAAACACTTGCATGATGGCGTTACTCACCTCACAGCGATTAGATCCTCCTGGGTTTGACTCCCGTGAGGTTCCTGGTTCAGTGGAAATGTGGGTCGACCCAAACCGATGCCACGGCTTTTCTGGCCCTCCTCCTCCATCTAAGATTCTGATTTAAATTTCTCGCACGTGAACGCAACACATTTTTTAGCCTCTTACCTCAACCGAGCACATTTTCTCCAGTTCGGCTTTACCCAAATCTAAAAGCTTCTCGACCGGATCTTACAGCCTTAGTGTACGCCTCATTTGAAAGCTAAGATCTACAACACTGATCTAAGATTTTTCCTCGCGTGGTCAACACTTTTTCTGTCACATTTTTGTTGTGTTTTCTGTTGCTTTTTTCATCTGTTTTGCTGCTTTTTTGTTGCTAATATATCACTTTTTGTTGCCTGTTTTGCTGTGTGTTTGACTCCTTTTTTTCCTATTTTTTTGTCGCCTTCTTTGCTGGTGTTTTTATTTTTTTTTACCTTTTTTGCTGCGTTATTGCGTTAACTTTTTTTGTCACCTGTTTTTGTCACTTTTTGACACGTTTTTGTCACTTGTTTTGTTGTGTGTTTTTGTAGTTTTTTTTATCCTCATTACATCTAGTTTTTATCTCTATTTAGATAAGAAAATGTGCTCGGTTCATAACAGAGGATAAACTGCCTGGGGGGAAACACTGGAAGCTGCTGATTCATCCTCCGCGAGGGTCACTCTGGGATGACGCAGGCTGACTCTACTTCTCTCATCCTCCGTAACCGTGGAGACCCATTTCTCGGTTGCCGCGGAAACCGTCATCACCGCGTGTCAGCGCCGCTCATCGTTAGATGCATTACAGAATACAGAAATCCAATCTGTTCTGATTTGCTCATTGTCAAATCGCAGGTTGATTTGATTGATGTGTTGATGTAATTAAATGTGGTGTCTTGGCGGGGAGATTCGTCCTGACTCATGTGTGTGTTTTGTGGCAGGTCACCCGGTGCTCCAGAAGCAGAATAAGGTGACCAAGAACGCCTCCGAGGGGGATAGCCTGGTGCTGTCCTGCAGCTCCCCGGAGAGCTCCACGCCTCCACACATTCACTGGATGGACAAGAGTGAGTCATCAGCTGCTTTGGACACATCGGCTTAGACTCAGGCGGCCGACATTAGGCCCAACCACTTTAGTTTTCATTCCTCTTAAGGACTTTTTTATTATTTTTTTTCTGTACATTTGTATTTCTTGTGTGTAATCACTGTACACAAGAAATAGAAATGTACAGTCATTACGTCGTCTTCACAATACAAGATAGTCCGATATACATTTGGATGTGTGGAGGGTGTGGGAGGTGAGGGTTAAGAAAAACAACAAAACAAAACAAAAACAAAAGTAAGCTGGGCAGTGGTATGTTTGAGTGTGTGAATGAATATGTGGTTGGGACAAAAATAACAACGACAAAAGGAAAAACAACTTTTAACCCCTTAACGCCTGTTGCTAATTAGTGCCATACCTCTTCTGGCAAGACTGTGGCTAAAATAATGCATGTTTTCCCTTGATGCCTGTTTGCTCACATCCATGCCGTACCTAGGAACCTTTTGCAAGCACTAGTTTCTCGTAGGACCGGTTAGAGAAGGAACCACATCCGGGTCATGGTAGCTACTTAGCGGAAATAGCATTTCTGCAAATCGAGGCTGCAACTTCGATTAAATCTTCAAATGTAAGTTGAGTTGTGTAGCTGCTCATCGTTTCCATCTTTAGATCATTTATTGGAATGAACTTCGTGTGATTTTTTTTGTTATTTGACGATTTAGGTACGTCGCGAATTAGCAACATCAGGCCATAATGGAAAACTGCAATAGCCATCTGGTGGCCACAGTGACCGCATTTTAGTAGTATTTATTACAGTGCTAAAACGTTTTTTAGAACATGACATTCTAGTGAATTTCTATAATCATTGTAACAATAACATACAAGGATATATAAAAAGAAATCCCTTATTTTACACAGAACAAAATGAAACCATTCATGTTGTATGCAAAGCGACCACAAGGTGGACCTATTGGACCACAAACAAGAGTTCCACCGTCTGAAAATAGATAGATAGATAGATAGATAGATAGATAGATAGATAGATAGATAGATAGATAGATAGATAGATAGATAGCTTTATTTGGTCATTCTTATGCAACATAAAAATGAAATTACGTTTCACACGTACCCAACAATTTAGTGCAATGTAAAATAAAAAAAAAAATAAAAAAACTTGATTAGTCTGTAGATGATAGGGTCTTATTCATCAGTCTAACAGCTGTGGGAAGGAAGCTGTTTAACATTCGAGTCTTTGTCGTCCTGATGCTGCGGTATCTCTTCCCCGACGGCATCAGTTCAAACATTGGATGGAAGGGATGCGAGCAGTCTTTCAGGATAAGGTCTGCTCTGCGCGCACAGCGCTCAGTGAAGATGTCCTGCAGTGGTGGTAAGGGGGCGCCTATGATCTTCCGACCGAGACTCGGATCGTGAGAGAAATTGCAAATAAGTAATGGTAAATGGAGGTATCTTATGTACAATGAATAATAAAACCTCAGAAAAGGGAGTAAAATATGATAATTAGTAATAAAAATGGTGACATGTCTATGTTATGTAGATAAATTGTCTGCACCTTGCTTTTTCCCCCCTACATCAGGTGATGAAAGCAGCAGCAGCAGTGATCTGCTGTATTTAGGCCTGTTGTTGCTAATTAGCAACATACCTAAAACTATATCTGTACTAAGTGCTACAGATAAATTAACAATGTCCACTTAATTTAGCATCAGCTTGAAAGCAAAAACACTGATAATATTTTTTTCTATAATTGGAAATAAATCCAGGCGTTAAGGGGTTAAATTGTTTTATGGTTTATAATTGTTGTTGGCATTATACACCTTGCCCAGGGACAACAGTTGAAAACTAGCTTTGCAGCTAATACTGACACATTTACAGAAATGTTCATTAATGTGTACTGTCTCTGTCAAATACACTAAGAAAAAAAGAAAGAACAAAAGGCAAACAGGAGGCAAACAGGGCAAAAGTCTATCTGAATGTATGAATGTACATGTGGTGCATTAATGTGACGAATGAGGGCCTAGTAATTTATTATATGTATTGTTAATTTAAAAAAAAGTATCTTTTCAGTGCCATTGCTGTCAACCAGCACTGCTCCATGATGAATTTTCCCTTTCCCTCTCCTTCCTTTAATGTTATTTGCTCCGCTTTATTTTCATTGTAAATGTATCTTTTTTTTTTTCCTCCTCACTAAGGACTTATTTTTAACGGCAGGACATGAAAAGCTTTTCTCTCCTCGTTCTTGTGCGTCAGACTCTCTGTGTTTAGCCACGAGAGAGAAAAGACGCAGTAAAATACCATCAAAGATCAGGATAAAAGCGAATGAATAGAATGAAATAATTATTCGAAAGTGAATGAAGTGTGATGCAACTATCATGTGCATGACACTCAGGGGCTTACATGTAAGTAAGTGCTTTATTGTGCAACAAAATTGCGTCGATCAGGTGTTGGGTTAGTCCTAAGCCGCTGTGACTGAGCCACTGTGTGCCGAACTTTTGGAGGTCTGGGAAACTGGAGTACTTCCTTCAGTCTCCTCTGAAACAGTGCAGAACCTCCTGGTTTGTCCCTGTTTTAAAAAGCTGTTTCCTTTATGGCTAGTATGGCCTCTCTATAGTAAAAAAAAAAATCCTCTGAAGCTAAAAAAACACAGCAAAGATGCACAAAAGTATCCAGTATAACAATGTGAAACACAGAAACGACAAAAGCAGTTTACAGAAAAAGGCCCAAAACGCCGCTGTACAAAGAGAGACTGACATTAACTTCACAAAATCTACAGAGTTTAAAAATATTTACTTACTTTGTCTCGAGACTGTGTGCTCATGCAAAGAGATATTAAATTGATCTAATTCTAACAGACTGCTCACCTCACTCCTGTAGTTTGACTCGTCTCTGTTGCTGATGAGACCCACCACTGTTGTGTCGTCTGCAAACTTGATGAAGAGGTTTGAGTCGTACTTTGGAGCGCAGTCATGGATCAGCAGAGTGAACAGGAGGGGGCTCAGCACACAGCCTTGGGGAGCCCCCGTGTTCAGTGTGCTGGTTCTGGAGGACTTTCCGCTGACCCGTACAGCCTGTGGTCGCCCCGTCAGAAAGTCCAGCAGCCAGTTACACAGTGATGTGTTGATCCCCAGGTGGAGCAGTTTGTGTATTAGCTGCTGTGGGATTATAGTGTTGAATGCTGAGCTAAAGTCTAAAAACAGCATTCTAACTTAAGAGTCCTTTGTTTCAAGGTGAGTGAGATTTTGTTTGATTGACTCCCTGTGTTTTGTGGCTGGTTTGCAGAGATGTTCTACGTAAAGACGAGCGAGCGGGTGACTCAAAGTCTGAACGGGAACCTGTACTTCGCCAACCTCCTGAAGAGCGACTCGATGAAGGACTACTTCTGCCACGCCCAGTACACGGCGGCCATGACGGTGCTGTCCGGAAACTCCGTGTCCCTCCGTGTCACGTCCAGTGAGAACAAACCTGTCTAAAACTATTTCACCACATGTAAAAGGTCCACAAGGTTGTAGATTTCCAAACCCATTCCTGGAGAATAGCTCAGTATTTGCATGTTATTCTTTCGCTGAGCATTTCCCCGCTCTGTGGTCAGGTAACAGCGTGATCCACGGCAGAAAGCCTCACCTCTTCACGCCCAGCCGTTTACGCAGCTCGATGCTGGCTCTGAAGGGCAACAGTCTGACGCTCGAGTGCATCCCCAGCGGACTGTGAGTACCTCAGGTCAACATACAGACCAAGATCACAATGTTTTTACTCCATACAAGCAGTTAACAGGTTTAAATACCACAGATTTTAGAAAGTAGAGGCCACTTTATTGTCAATTCTACCACAAACATACATAACGGGGGCAGTGGAAGGTCAGACTGGGCCATGGGTGCATGGCATCACTCTTTGCGGGTGAGATGATCTGCGCTGGAGGCTCCTCCAAGGCTGCAAGGCCGACACCATTCTGCTCTCTCTCACTAAACTTCTCCTAATGGGTCTTACTCAGTGGTCAGGGTGACCACCTCAAACAGTCGTGAAAGTGGGTCATGTGATGCTGCGGGACACGGAGACAGACATGAGAAATTAAAATTTGATCAGCACTGTGTGTATATCTGGTCCGTGTACCTTTCGTTCAATCAATTTTCAATTTGAAAACGACAATGAAATTACCCAGAAATGTGTGCTATCAGCATTTTTCATTTCATAAAATGAAACGAAATCACTCAAATTGGCACATATTTTCATATTTCAATATGATACAAAAACGGAAAAATTAAAATTGAAATCACAGCCTCAGAGCGTCATTATTTTGTTTTATCGATTTGCGTATAGCCGGAAGTTCGGCTGTACGGTTCACATTAAGGTCCGACCTGAAACACAAATTTAGATAAAAACTAACGCGGAGATTGTATACATTGTTCAATTTTCAGTTCTTTGTCCTGGGGTATTAGCACTCCTTTATAATAATTCCTCAGAGATGGGATTGGTTATGCACGGAGCTAACTACAGCGCTATGCTAGGTGGCCAACGCGCCCGTAGCAGGCCGCAGATGGCACTACCTGGAGTGCGTAACTCGTGCGCTTCCCCGAGCTCCTTTCTCCTCCTCTAAACAATGCACGAGTCTTCTGTCCACCTAGATGCGGACTCTCTACATTTGTGTAGAATCTGACATTCTGTGAGATGGATTGGACCGAACGCTTTAGCTACAATTACGCACGGAGCTAAACATACTGTGCCAAGTGGTCAGTGCGCCGTTCGCAGGCTGGGAAGGTGGCACAACCTGGGGCGCGTAGGTTGTGCTGTCCCTTGAGCGTACCTCTCCTCCACTTTGATGTTCGAGTTTTTGTTCAAGATTAGGACTCTCAACATTTGCGCACTCACCTGGAACACCTCCCCAGCTGACTAGTTCTATAGCCCCAAGGAGGGCTTTAGTAAACAGCGGTTTATTGTAAAAAAAAAAGTGTTCTGTCTTGTGCAGAACGGATCAGAATTTTTGCTTCATCAAATTGAAAAGTACAAGCCAAGCCATGCGCAAGATGTATACATTATATTGATAAATAAATATATATATATATATATATATATATATATATATAAAGCAAAAATTCTGATCCGTTCTGCACAAGACAGAACAAATATTCAGTAACATAAGTGATCGACGACTCCATAATGTTTCACTAATAATAATACAATTTAACCAGGTTTTTTTTTTTTTTAATAAACCGCCGTTTACTAAAACCCTCCTTGGGGCTATAGAACTGGTCAGCTGGGGAGGTGTTCCAGGTGAGTGCGCAAAAGTCGAGAGTCCTAATCTTGAACAAAAACTCGAACATCAAAGTGGAGGAGAGGTACGCTCAAGGGACAGCACGACCTAATTTTGATTTTTGACAAATTGGGAAAAATAATTGTGTAAAATGGACAAAATCAAGACTGTAAATGTGATCAAATCATGCAGCTGAATGTGCTTTGGAACATACTTTTTGTATTAAAATTTATGGCATAAAAGAAAATAAATGTAGATTTAATGCCTTCTTCAAACAACTGTGATGCTTTTCAGCGGCATTTAAGGTCTTAATTTTTGCACAATTCTTTTAATGACTCAGAAAACTGCAAACACTGGTGGATAAGTTTTCGTTTTGTGTGTAAATCTAGTACTTGATTTCATTACCTGAGTAAAAGTACAGATACTACAGTTCAAATATTACTCCGATTAAAGTACAAGTTGCTCTGTCACATAATTACTTAAGTGAAAGTACTGAAGTGTAAGTCATATTCAAAGTAGAGAGTACAAATCTGTCAAAATAAGTGTTGGTTGGAAAAATTACTTTGCAGCTTCAAAAAATACTGAAATTGTGCCAAAGTTCACCCTCTGTGCGGAAACACGACAAACTTTCTTAATTGTTGTCACTCAGTGACATTTCATTTCCACAGCGCCTCCTACTGTTCATAGAGTGTGCATTATTCATCTTTTAAAATTAACTAAATTAAAAACCTGGTACATTTTAAAAGGTTTACAAAGAATTATTATTTATTAAATACGAACAATTATTGTGAGTTGTAGTATATTCTTTTGTTGTTGTTTCTTTATTTTGCTGTTGTTTTTTTCTTTTATTGTTCCTTATTTGTGGATACCTTGCCTTATGTTCCCTTGTTTATGATTTGTTATCGTGCATTACGTTTCTTGCTTTGATTGTTAATGTAAATAATATTGTTTTTTTAATTTTGGGGTGGGCACTTATAAGCTTTTTGCTTCGGCCCACTCCCTTTGAGCAAACTTACTGCTCAAATAAATTTAAATAAATAAAACTAAAGACATAATAACTTTTTGCTTTGGAGCTGTTATTGAAATGTAGAAGAGTAAAAAGTAGGGCTGTCAAAATAAACGTTTTAACTCACGATTAATCAAACAAATAATTAATTGCATCATATGTTATGACTAAACACACTCCTATGTCTGAGCCACACAAGACCTGAAAGACAAAGCACTTGTATTAACTACAGATTGTACCAGGGGTTTCCCACCTTTTCACATAATGAGGTGCTTTAATGTAACAAAAGCGACAGAGAGCGACTTATTCCACTGGCAAAGAACATTAGTCAAAATAACAAAATTATATTCTAAAACTTAGATACTGTATACATTACCAGAAGTCAAATACCCAGTTGTAGGCTGTGCAATGCATATAATTAAAACGATTTTATTGGCAAGGCAAGTTTATCTGTAGAGCACATACACAAGGCAACTCAAAGTGCTTCACAGTTGCATAAAATTACACGAAAACAGATCAAATCAATCAATAAAACATCAACATAAAAATGTATTAATTACAGTAAAAGGCAAGAGTGCAGATAAAATACTTTCAGTTTTCATATGCACGGGTAAAAAGAGCTGTTTTCAGCCTGGATTTGAACATTGTCAGAGTTGAGGCCTGTCTCACATCCTCATGAAGACTGTTCCAGATTTTAGCTGCATGAAACTGAAACGCAGCCTCACCGTGTTTATTATTGACTCTGGGAACCACCAAATGATCTGGTTGAATTTAATAAAACAAATTGCAAGGAAGCTTGTAAATTGGAAGTTCACACAGTGAAAAGGAGAAATCCTGTGAGTGAACTATAGTTGTATATATCGTCGAACAGACTACTTCCAGCAGGGAGTTGCATGTACACCACGTCTCCCTCTTCCATTAGGATTGTGATCGCGTTTGCGTAATACGTATGGCCGCCAGGGGCCCAATTATAACGTATTAACTTCTGGTTGTGGTACATTCTCAGTGCAGTAAGAGGAGCATCATAGTTAACCCAGTAAAGGTGAAGTAGTACGCTCCCTTCTTTGGAGCAGTGAAGAATCCCGATATTGGATTGTAAGCTTCACCCATGTTGTAGAAGACTTTTGCATAGACCAGATTCATATCTGTGTTAAAAGGTCCCATTGTCCCAGAGTCTGAGAGTCCGACAGAAAAGGCCACTTTGGTCCGTTTAGCGTCGTCGTCCAGAGTCTTCTCCACCAGCATCATCCTGGACTCAAAGGCTGTTAGCTGAGAGCTCAGAGCAGAGTTCTCCCTCCTCACAGTCTCCAGCTCAGACGTCACACGCTGCAGCTCATTCTTCAGAGTCTGCTGCTCAGATTTCTGCTGCTGCAGCTCGTTCTTGATGGCGCTCAGTTCGTCTTGAGTCGACTTCAGTGCGGCCGCTGGTTCGCTGAGTTTCTCCTTCAGTATTTGCATCACCACACGCTGCTCGATCACCATGTCCCTCAGCTCCTTCAGCTCAGCACACGTGTTACAAACTGTCAGGTGTTTATCATGTCCTTCATTCTCAGTTTCCTGAACGTCATCTTGTCTTTGAGGCTTTTGCTCGACCTCTTGAACTGATCTCTCAAAAGAAACAGCAGCAAAACAAGGAACACCGAGCTCTTCATTTTGAGTCCTGTAAATGTCCCTCGAAGCCAGTGCCTTTATATTTGCAGCCGAGTGTGAAAGAGAATCAGATCCATTCTCAGTCTTTTGGCACAGTTTTGTGGGAACAGAGCAGATGGCTGATGGGCCTGTACTCAACTTTTTATCTTTTTTTTTTTTTTTTACCATTGTTTCCCTTTTTTTGTGGAAAATGGGTTTAAAATTAAATACACCAGTTGACACTAAAGATGTTGAACTCCAGAACTGCGTGTGTGTTTTATTGCCAATTCTTAGAAAAAGTCAGCAGGGAACCACAAACACTGATGTGGCTCATTGTGCACATTTTAAACACATCCAGATGCATCAACATTTGAGAGGAATCTGTAATACATTATGAAGTGCTAAACTAATACAAGAATCACATGTATTTCAGAACTGGTTTGTAGAGGTCTAAACTACAGGGTTAATCATGTGTGCGGCCTATAAGTTATAGGAAAAAAGAGTTTAATGTAACACCCTCCAGGACCCACAGAACCTCAGACCCATAGACTGTAGAATTAATAGACAACTCCTCCCCGTTTACCATAATGACCACGTTCGAAAGGGAATCTATGGCGTATTTATAGACTCCTCCTCCCTTGTGCTGACCGAGCATGTTCCTAAAAAGGGCATAAGGGCGGGATCTTCACTGTAGACTCGGCCCTCACGGGGCGTGGAGTTCGGTCGTAACCGCACCCGCGCTGTTAGCTCTGATGCTAACGGCCTGTCAATCAAAGTCCGGCCCTCATTAGCATACGAGATTTCTAAAATGTTCCTTATGAAAACCCGCCTGGTCCCTTTAATTGTAACTAATCCAGCGTTATCACAGAAGCAATATCTAGCTGTAGAAAGTAAAAAAAAAAAAAAAAAAATAGAAATCGGGCTTTACAGTTGCTTAGAACATGCGTAAAGTGCAATGCTTTCTAATGGAAAAATAGCTTGTTTTTCCGTCCCTATATGGAGGTACTGCAGCAATGGCGGCCCCTAGCTTCGCGGTCACAAAGCAGAACAACCAACGGCCATTGCTCAGACCTCTATTTTCATACATTTTAGACAAGGGGTGTCGAGCTCGTTTGGGTCGAGGGCCGAAATTCAGCCCCCACGGCGGGTCGCGCGCCACATACATTGTAAAGGACTGTGGCCTCATAAACAACAACAGCTTACACTTATTGAGCTTTATCAGCCTGTATCACATGTTTCTCAAAGTGCTACATAAAGTCATTATTCATTCACTCCACACTCGATAGCAGTAAGTTACTATTGTAGCCACAGCCGCCCTGGGGCAGACTGACCATTTACCACGTGGCTATAATATGCTGTTTATATCAGTGCCCTCTGCTGAACATGTGTGGAATTCTTTCCTTTTTTAAATTTAAGCTGCCCCCTAGTGGCTGGAGTGAGCAAACTGGTTATTTAGTTAAAAATCCATAACTCTGCACAGGAATGGGCTAGAGCTTGACTTACTTTTTTTTTTACATGCTCAGGAATTCATGCTCCTCAAAGGGCCACATTAAATCATCCTTGGCCTTGACCTTGACACATGTCTTTTAGACAAATGTAAAGAAGTGCATGTTGGGAGTTGTCTGGTGACTTGCCCTCCTGCCCCTCGTCGTCAGTGTGAGCGTTTGGAAATAGATTCTGGTTTCCATTGAAAGGATACAATGTTTTTGCCTTTTTGGGACTTCTATTCTCTCTCTACACCTCCTTAAAGCAGTACTAAGTAACTCTTGCCCCTAGAGGCCATAAGCGCAACTGCAGGTGTCGTAGCAAGTTACGATTTTTTAACTTATTAAATGTCTTGGAGAGTAAATACTACGCTGACAGAAAAGGTGAAGGGAGAGAGGGGTGTTGTATGTGACCGGGTGGAAGGCTCTAGCTTAGCTCAGTTCCAGGTAACATTAAAAAGGATCACAGGTTCGTTCATTGAGAAGAGGCAAGTCGTTCCATTAGTATTATGTAATTTATTTTAGGAATAAGTTAAGTTTCGATCTTTTCGTTTCAGTTCTTTAAAAGAAAAAGTCCATAAAAACCGGACACAAACAAACAAAAGAGGTTCCCAATGTCCATTCGTTGGTTCACAGTTTTTCCATTCTCAGACGCTCATCACTTTTCTCAGGCACGCAAAGCAGCAATGGTTGTGGTTTCCGCATTTTCTTGGTGGTTCAATTCGTTTTCTAAACATACAAAGAGTTAGCAGCTAATCCTACACCGTATTTACTTGGCACCCGTGCAGAGCACATACCGCTTGTGGATCCATCATTCATGCGGGGACGTCATGCTTCGCGTACTGGCCCGTGGGGAACCACACCTCCCACCTACAGCACCGCCATCTCGCACTGCGCCTGAAGCGCACCCCAGACCCATAGCTGCACCAAACAGGGCTCGGATTAGGCTAACACTTTAAATGAATAACGTTACGGGATGACACGGTTATTTACCTGCTCACGGGAGCCCAAGGCTACACCACCTCCACACCAGGCAGACACGGAAGAACAAGAGGTCAGAGATCGGACGCAGGTAGCCTGTGCCTTTTTATACGGCGCCCCCAGCTGACGGGCGGAGTAATACCACCGACGGCTCCTCCAGTTATACAATGGAAATATTTTTTTTCACTCAAACTTGGCTGTAAATACTGTTTAAAGTGACGCTAGCCCGCAGTTAGCTTTGCCCGTTAGCCTGTTAGCTTCTTCTTCGTGATTCCATTAGTGTGTATTGGTTGCTCCGACCCGGTGCTAGTCAAGTTCCAAGCATGGTTTTCTGGCCAGAGACACCAGGGGGAGATGAAAGACCCTCCAATCATCCCATTAACACTTGTATTACCCCCAGAGGGACTACGGAAAGGATTTATTAAGGTAAACAAGTTACTTAGTACTGCTTTAACTCTGTGGTGAGTTTCACCATTTCATTTCCTAAATCTACAGCTGATCATTTGGTTGGTTTTGTGAGATTTATTTGTGTTGCACTCGCCAGAGGCCGGTCTCGACCCAAAAGTCCCGGGCCAATTTTTCTCTGCCAGTCCAGCCCTGTTAAAAACAATAGTTGAACAGTGGCCAAGCAAACATGCACATTCAAGAAACACGCAGAGACAGAGATTACAAATGAAAACATGTGATAACGTGTAATGGAAATATTTTGATTTTAAAAAAAGATTCAACAAAATGCCACTAACGTAACAGTAAATGCGTACAGGCTGCATTAGTGGCCATTATAAAATGTTATAATTATATTTTGAAAATGTTGGCCAAAATATGCTTTGTAACAAAACCTTCAAAAAAAAATCAAATATGGAAAACGTTATGGCCAAATTAACAGCAAAAAATGCCCCCGCTGAACACAAGGGTTCATTGTTTTGCTCTCTTGCCTGTTGTGTAACGTTGGGCCTAGTAAGAATCAACTGTACAATGATATAAACTACTTTTGCCTATATGGGATTTAGACGGTGGTTTCTTTCTCTATGTCTATATGTACGTAAACTCTAAACTGTGCTGGTCAGATTAAAAATAAATAAATTGTTATATGTTTTATACTATGTGCATTGTCCAGCCAGACCCACCTGTTGCTCAAATTAAAGGGAGTCTTAGCATCTCGGTTTCATGTGTAAAACTGAATGCTAGGGACAGCAGTTTATATCTGCATACAAACGGAAACTCTGAGATGTGATTCATGTGTAAGTTTAGCAGGTCATCTTTCACCTTTTCTCCTGACGTGTTTAAAGCAATACTAAGTAACTTGTTTACCTTAATAAATCCTTTCCGTAGTCCCTCTGGGGGTAATACAAGTGTTAATGGGATGATTGGGGGGTCTTTCATCTCCCCCTGGTGTCTCTGGCCAGAAAACCACACTTGCAACTTGACTGCCACCCATAGACTGTTAAAAAGAATAGACAGCTCCTCCTCACTCCTCCCCGTTTACCAAAATGACCACGTTCGAGGGGGAATTCATGGCGGATTTACAGACTCCTCCTCTCCAGCTCTGACAAAGCATGTTCCTAATAAAGGCATAAGGGCGGGATCTTCACTGTAGACCCGGCCCTGCTTGGCCCTCGCGGGGCGTGTATTTCTGTTGTAATCGCGCCCATTCTGGTCCTGCGCCTTTAGCTCTGATGCTAAACTTGGCTAGCTAAGCTAAAGGCTAATCTCTGCTCCCGCTCACTCCGCATCATTCTGCTGCAGCCATCTGTGCGCCTCCGACGGCTCTCCTTTTTTTTTATCCCCAATCTAATAAGGTAAGAAGTCGTAACTTAAAATAATTATTAAAATATAGTGTTACTATAATTAAAGTCGAACGAAATACAGCAATTTAAAGTGAATTATCACAACGTGATATCGAAGACAATTGGATAAAAAAGAGTCTCGAGACAGATTGCTGTCAAAATGTACGTAAAGCCGAGTGGAGGATGTTTATTAGCCTAGTTGATTAGCCTAGTCTGCTCTGAATGGATTAATACAGTAATAATAGTAATTTAATAATGATTTAAATTCTACTCCCCAGAAATGAATCCAAATAAGGGCAATTACAGTAATTAAAGTTACACTGAGCACAGCAATACTGCATTTAAAAAGAGGTACCGATTGGTAATGAAGTACTCTTGTCCAGACCCTGAACCTGAGCTGGTTCACCAGCCTCACTCAGCCGAGCCTGGACAAAGCCGCCAGCCAGAGCCGGACTTCGAGCCCGCCCTGGCCCACTAACCTGGCCCCAACCATAGTAAGTACAGTATCTCTGGTCATTGTTATGTTTTCAGTCATTGATAATATAGAGAATATTAGCATTAAAAAATGGTGCAGATGAAGTAACAAAGTAATCTGGATTGTTCAGACACTGCCTGCAGACCTGAGCTGGTCCCCCCGCCCCAGCAGGCTGAATCTGGACCAAGCCGCCAGCCCGTCCTCGAGCCCACCCTGGCCTACCAGCCTGCATCCAAGCCTAGTAAGTAAAGCAGCTGGTCAGTGTAACATAATTACACTAAATGAAAATAGTGAGTTATCAAGTGATTTAATTTTGCTAGTGTTTTAAAACAGAACTTTTTTTTATGTTTTGCAGAAATCGTGTGGATCATTGGTGACAGCCATGTGCAGCGTTCGAACCAGAGAGCTGTAGAGAGAGGGATGGACCACCTCAGCCTCTCCAATGCTCGAGTTCTGTGGTTTGGCTGGGGTGGCCTTCGTTGGGAGAGGCTGGTCCCCTTTTTCAACCAATTCCTGCGAGGACGAGCTCTCACCAGACACAGTTGGATCATCTGCAGTGTTTGCTTATGTGGAAAATGTGTACTATATGCTGTATATAAATTATAAATTAGTTTAACATCTTGCACTATTTAGCAATTGCCTTGATAAATGACCTTGTAGTTTAATGTAACATTTAACAATTTTCTTCAGGATTTTATAATATAAAGTACTATGGAGTGACTTTACAACACAAGTTGACTATTGCACTTTGTGATACATTCCGGTATGTAAAGCCCTTTATAAATAGAGTTTTATTTGATATAGATTATCACAAATATAGTTTATTAAATCTTTTTCTTCAGTGTCTAATGTAAGTATATATCAATATAATTTTTTTTTAGTCAAAATCATATTCTATTCATTATCACCCACCTGTAATTTTAACACATTATCTATAACATACTCAATAAAGCTTTAAATTGAGAATTAAAAAAAAAGTTGTATTATTAGCCAAATCATTGAATGTCTTTTGAGAAACATTATGAACAGGAATAAATACATATCAGCAGTAAAATGTTACTAGTGGTCAAACAGACAAGGAAAACATTTTTAAAAACTTAAATTTTGTAAACATGTATTCATAAGGCTTGTGTGTAGTCTGGGTACCCCCAAGTCTTTGGTGAAACAGTCGCTCTCAAAGTGTTCACTGCACAGACGACTAAAGGCGTCCAATTCAGTCTCCTCATCTTCAGCACCCACTGGTCCAGCTGGTCTGGATCACCTAAAGGAAAACTGCACTTTTTTTTTTTTTTTTAGATATTATTGTAAATTCATAGACAAAAGACAGTTTTAATTTTATGCTTACTTTGGACACACGGTAAAACTTCGCACGCTACAAAAACGTAGCTTACCTGTAGCCTATATGATATTCAGCGAATTTTATGTCATGTTTTTGTTGCCTTTTCATCGCTTTTTTGGCACTCTTTTGATGTTTCCTTTTGCTCGGTTCAGGTGAGGGTTAAGAGGTTAAGCTCCCTTGCCAAAATCACATTTTCTCACCGAACCAAGCCCACATGCCAGCAGCATTACGCATAAACCTCGATTAATAATTCCAACATCAATCATGTACTTATGGCATCTAAAACATAACATTCATGGCTCTGTTAATTGAAAGTAAATGAGGTTTTGTCCTCTTTGCATGTCATACAACCTTCATATCTCTACACAACTTAATTTTCTGCATGCGCTAGCGAAATGATTTGGAAAACCACGGTCATACAAACATAAATAACTAATAAATTAATACAGGTCATACGTAGATAACATAGAAACTATTTTCAATTGACCATTTCGTATTTTTCAGGGTTAGCATCAGCACATTTCGGGTTACAATTACTAAGAGAAAATTATTTGATAAAAAAAAAACAAATACTTTACCGGGAAAAAACTGATGCCACATTTTCTGTAGGCTTTATTGGTACATCCAACAGCACAGCAAAAAGGCATTTTCCCTGAAAAGCCAAGCCAAGGTCCAAGACGGCACGTTGAACTCAGGCCCAGATAGCCTCTGCTAGCACCATATGGCTGCGCAGCGAGCTATTAGCCTAGCCGATGGGCCAGGCAGCGACGTAAACGGCCTGTCAATCAAAGTCAGGCCCTCATTAATTATGCAAGATTTCTACAATTTATCCTACGATAACCAGCCCGGTGCCCCAGATTGTTTTTAACCCAGCGTAATCACAGGAGGAATATCTAGCTCTAGCCATTCTAAAACATTAGGCACCGGGCATTAAAGTTGTTTTTAACGTGTCTAAAGTCCAATGCATTCCAATGGGGAATAGCGGCCATATGGAGGTACTACAGCAATGGCGGAGCAATGGCGACCTCCAGTGTCGTAGTCACAAAGCAGAGCAGTCAGCGGCCATTGCTGCCACCGGACCGGAGCAACCAATACACACTAATGGAACCACAGAGAACAAGCTAACAGGCTAACGGGCAAAGCCAACTGCGGGCTAGCGCCACTTAAAACAGTATTTACAGCCAAGTTTGAGAGAAAAAAAATTATTTACATTGTGTAATTAGATGTACAATATCCCTCTGTCCCTTTGTCTTTTCTGTCAGCGTAGTATTTACTCTCACGGACAATTAATGAGTAAAAAAAACACAACACCTGCAGATGCGCTTATGGCCTCTAGGGGCATGAGTTACTTGGTGCTGCTTTAACATTTGCACCGAGAACAGCCTCAATCCTCCATGTGAAATCAAAACAAAGACGAACGTGACATTCATGATGATGATTTTATTTCACATTAGCATATTAGTCAGCTTCTGGATCACAAATACCACAGAAACAGGCAGTGGATTCACTGATGTTTCATCTCTCCATTTCAATCTTTACAGTTTTGTATTTGCTGTGAAGTTAAAAGAGAAACATTTCCAAAAACAGCAAAAGCCATGATTAGAATAAGCGACTGGACCGTCATAAAGCTCACCGGTTTAATTGATTTGCTTTGGGGAAGCTCCAGGCCGATGAAGTGGAGGCCTACACAGGGTATAGTAGGAATCCCGTGAGCGTGCAGTAGTGGTGGCCGTCGTCATACAGACTATACCCAGCGGGAAGTCGCACCCACGCTGTCTCGCCCTCTGACATTTGGCGAGTGACCGCATTGGAAAAAAACGTCTCCGAAACGCGGCTCTGAGGAAAACTCAGCATTTTGTTGCCGACGTACATCATCATTCCCCCGGGAGTGTGATGATTGTTGAACCCGGTGAAGGTGAAGTAGTAAACTCCCCTCACTGGAGCCGTGAAGATGCCTTTGGCCGGGTTATACGCTCCGCCGATGTTGGAGAAGATCTTGTTATAGACCAGAGTCTTCATAGCGTTGTATGGTCCCACTAGCCCTGAGGAAGTCAGGCCGACAGAGAAGGCCACTTTGGGCTGCAGCGTCTTCTCCACCTGGGCCATCCTGGACTCGAAGGCTGTCAGCTGAGACCTCAGGGCAGAGTTCTCCGAAAGCTTCACAGTTTCCTGGTCACATTCAAGGAGAGACACTGCAGGTGAATAGGGAAACTTTTTAAAAGTAGAGATATCAATTTTAAATTTCTGCTACTGATTACTGACATAAATATGAGACTAAAATGTATTACAAGTCATTTTATGTTATAAGTCTATACATGCTAATACATGTAACAATATCTCAACTCGGGATGAAAATGAAAGACAACTGATTGACAGTGGCATTTTTATGAACTTGTAATCGTGTTTAAGCTGCTCAAGATGTTAGCATGCTACCAGTTAGCATTTAGCTTTAACAGCTCAGCTCTGACCTCTCCAAGGGAAAGCCCTGAACCACAGACATCTAGCCTTGGATACAACATGTGACAGAGCTGAGCTGTTACTGTAGTATTTCCTCAGTGTTCATAGATGTGAGTCACACGTGTTTATCGTGTTGAAGCCATTGCTCACATACAAATCTCGTTTTCAAATGACAGCTTCAAGTTCCCCGTTTCAGAGATAGCTGACTTCTTTTAGGACTAATCTGGGAAGAAAAATGTATTTAATGTATGTAACTTTCAACGTAAACACATCGCATCACATAGCAATATACCTGTAGGCTGGGCAGCGCCTGCACAAGCCAACATAAACGAAGCAAAAAGGATAGACACCATTCTGAGTCAGTTCTGCACATTTTCGAAAGAGTATGACGATGTCATCGTCCAAAAATGCAATTATTAATATCTTAAAAACGATAACAGCACAAACATAAATATTTACAGCACAAACGTAGCACAAACGATTGACATATTTTTTTATAAAATTCTGAGTATGATGGGGGGCCAGGTTCACGTTAATCACCTGGGCAGGCGGAGAAGTGTGCACATCTCTCCTCTTTCCGTCTCTCTCTCCTCCTCATCCTCCTCGTTGTTCATAAACATCGCGCGGCAAAAGCCGACGTTTTACGCACAAACAGGAAGCAAACTGCTGATTTATCCAGTGTAAGTTCAATGCTGTCCTGAGAGAAAGAGTGAATAGCGCCGGTCAAAGCCATGCTGCTTAAACGTGACAACAATCAGCACGTGCGCTCTTCCCCCCCGCACCACCTCCCTCCCCTCCCAGCGAGCAGGAATAAGTGTAATCATATTGTGTATCCAATAGTCTAAGCCTACAGCTTAGATTTTTATTAGAGATTATAATGACATTAATAAAAAAAAATATATAAAAAAAAATCAAATAAAAAAAAATTCTATAAAAATAATAATAATTCTTGAAGCCCGACCAAAACCTGACTGACTCATGCATGATATCTCGGCCGACCCGGCCCAAATTTCGGGTCGGGCACTGGCCTAAAATCTCACCTCTAATTGAGGCAGGCTATTTTGAATAACATACCAATCAATTCCATCATAAATTAGTGCTTAAGTACAATTTATATTGTGTCGTCCAAGGGGAGAGAGTCCTGCGTGAAGCACTTTCTTTTGATTGTGGTATATAGTTAACCCAGTCACAATATTGTCACGTAAATCAAAACCAGTGAAACGTAAGAAGTAGGCTCCCTTCTTTGGAGCGGTGAAGATGCCTGTTATTGGGTTGTAAGCTCCGCCAAGGTTGGAAAGATCTTCTTATAGACCAGATTCATCTCAGCATTGAAAGGTCCTACACCACCGGAGTTTGTGAGTCCGACAGAGAAGGCAACTTTGTTCTGTTCAGCGTCGTCTTCCAGAGTCTTCTCCATGAGCATCATCCTGGACTCAAAGGCTGTTAGCTGAGAGCTCAGAGCAGAGTTCTCCTTCCTCACAGTCTCCAGCTCAGACGTCACACGCTGCACTTCGTTCTTCAGGCTCTGCTGCTCATATTTCTGCTGCTGCAGCTCATTCTTGATGGCGCTCAGTTCCTCCTGACTCGACTTCAGTGCGGCCGCTTGTTCGCTGAGTTTCTCCTTCAGTATTTGCATCCCCAGACGCTGCTCGATCACCATGTCTCTCAGCTCCTTCAGCTCAGCGCACATGTTACAAAACGTAAGATATTTATCATGTTCTTCATTCTCAGTTCCCTGAACGTCATCTTGTCTTTGAGGTTTTTGCTCGACCTCTTGAACTGATCTCTCAAAAAGAAACAGCAGCAAAACGAGGGACACCAAGCTCTTCATTTTGAGTCGCGTAAATGTCCCTTGAGGCCAGTGGCTTTATATTCGCAGTGTGCAGTTTTAGGCTGATAACAGCTGCACCAGTCAATCATTAAACATTTTATTATCATTTTGCAATCATTCAGCGCAGTTTACAGACCTGTTTACAGACCTGTATTCAGATAGACCAGTGTTCAACAAGGTCTTGCCAATAAACCCATGCACGTAATGCATTGGTTTATAGCAGAAGGGGGTAGAGTAGCTAAAATATTACTAGAGCAAATGTCATTAAAGGCCAAATATCATTGGGCTGAAATGTGTCGAGACTTTTAAAATCGTCCATTGAAAAATTCCATAAAAATCAAAGACTTTTCGATCTAACCAGTTTGTGCCTTGGGTTTTTGTATTTTTTAACATTACTTTGAAATGTTTTCCTCAAATAAGACTTCTGTTGCTCCAAAATAATATAACTTGAGTAGTGTAGAAATAGGGTTACAAAGGGGCAGAAAATCCCCGATACATTTCTGGAAATTTACAGAAACTTTAAATGGGAACTTGAGCTTGGAAATTTGAAAAACTGTCCAAACATGTCTGTGTAAGTTCTCAGTCGTACAGGAGTGGTCCATCTTCAATGAAGGTACTTGAGTCATCTTCTGTACTAGGTAGTTGAAGTCTCCAAACGTTTTGCCTCTCATCCAAAAGGCTTCGTCAGTGGACAAAATCTCACTCAGCACGCAGCGTAGATAAACACCAGTTGGGAGGAGTTGGGGAAGGCCCGGTCCCTCCCCTCTAATCACAGCTACTCTCAACTGTGGGTAAACAACCTTTGAAGTAGGGCGTCTCTAACGACCTGCTAAGCCCCAGTATCGGTCAGTCCCGTCCTATTCATAGATGATCACTGCTAATTACCTGCCTATTGTTCGTTGTTGTTCTATTGTTGTTGTTCTATTGTTGTGCCTATTGTTCACAACGAACAATAGGCAGGTAATTAGCAGTGATAATCTATGAATAGGACAGGACTGACCGATACTGGGGCTTAGCAGGTCGTTACAGACGCCCTACTTCAAAGGTTGTTTACCCACAGTTGAGAGTAGCTGTGATTAGAGGGGAGGGACCGGGCCTTCCCCAACTCCTCCCTATAGTCTTTATCTACGCTGCGGGCTGAGCGGGACTTTGTTCACTGACGAAGCCTTTTGGATGAGAGGCGAAACGTTTGGAGACTTCAACTACCTAGTACAGAAGATGATTCAAGTACCTTCATTGAAGAAAAACTGTCCAAACACTTAAATAAATATTATCCGTTTGCTTTTGTTGTTGTTGATGAATAAACAATTAGTGAAATATTAGTTACTCATTGATGTTTTCAAACCATAAACAGACATTTAGAGTAATGTCACCATGACCCTCATGAAGTGTGGCAGATTGTGACAGAAGGGACCAAAACTGTATAGGGGAGTGGGCGGGGCCTGTGTCTACAAACAAATACGATATCGGGTATCAGCTACAAATATACGATAATGAACCGATACCAGTTATGGCTCTCATAGCTTTAAACACACAACTTTCACCGACTAAATCTAATTAAATATGGGCAGGCTGCACCTCATCTTGAAGGGTAAGACTTATTGTTGACTTATTTCTTAAACTGGTATTTCCAAAAGAAGGAACAGACTAGAAACACAAGCTCTTTTAATAATGTTTAATTAAGAAGATTTGAGATTTTTACAAAGGGAACAGCAGGAAGCCCGTGAGAGTGCAGGGGTTACTTGCATTATCATACAGGTTGTAATTGGCTGGGATCTTCATGTAGACCACGTCTCCCTCCTCCATCTCCAGGACGATGGCATTGGAGAAGTATTCATTTCTTCCACTGGGATGTGTTCCTGCGTGAAGCACTGACTTTTGGTTGTGGTACATCGTTATCCCAGTCACAATATTCGCACGATAATCAAAAGCGGTGAAACGTAAGTAGTAAACTCCCTTTGTCGGAGCGGTGAAGATGCCTGTTATCGGGTTGTAAGCTCCGCCGAGGTTGTAGAAGACCTTCTTATAGACCAGAGTCGTGGCAGCATTGAACGGTCCAACAGCACCGGAGTCTGAGAGTCCGACAGAGAAGGCCACTTTGGGCCGTTTAGCGTCGTCGTCCAGAGTCTTCTCCACCAGCATCATCCTGGACTCAAAAGCTGTTAACTGAGAGCTCAGAGCAGAGTTCTCCCTCCTCACAGTCTCCAGCTCAGACGTCACACGCTGCACTTCGTTCTTCAGAGTCTGCTGCTCATATTTAAGTTGCTGCACTTCGTTCTTCAGAGTCTGCTGCTCAGATTTAAGTTGCTGCACGTCGTTCTTCAGAGTCTGCTGCTCATATTTCTGCTGCTGCAGCTCGTTCTTGGTGGCGCTCAGTTCGTCTTGAGTCGACTTCAGTGCGGCCGCTTGTTCGCTGAGTTTCTCCTTCAGCATTTGCATCACCACACGCTGCTCGATCGCCATGTCCCGCAGCTCCTTCAGCTCAGCACACGTGTTACAAACTGTCAGCAGTTTACCATGTCCTTCATTCCCAGTTTTCTCAACATCATCTTGTCTTTGTGGCGTTTGCTCGACCTCTTGAACTGATCTCTCGAAAAGAAACAGCAGCAAAACCAGGAACACCAAGCTCTTCATTTTGAGTCCTGTAGTGTCCCTTGAAGGCAGCACGAGAGCGAACCACACAGATGCTCACCAGTTAATGATTTGTCATCGCACTTATTGCTACAGTTTAGCTGAAAGAGTGTAGAGTACAGTCCCTGTCACGGCATCGTAACAAGAGGGCAAAAGAAGCCATGTGAGTGTGTGTACATTTGTATTTGTTTTGGCGCTCAGTCGAGAATGCTGAGAGATTAAAGTGCTCAATGTTTCCCAACTTTTTTGAGCAAAGGCAACCCAACAAACAGAAATGTCAAGAGAAGTAGGCCTATGTTTATTAAAATCTGCTCACTTTGTGTGAAATCTGCCTGCTTAGTTGACCCTGCGGACTTAGACAGTTAGGGCATGTCGGGGCCATAAACTGACGATTGCCTCCAATAATCTGTGGATTATTATATTAAATATATAAACATATTTCCAACAGGTTTTTTAGATACATTTTCATAAAAACAATGATCCAGGGCACGCTCAGTATGCCCTGTGTCCGTGATCTGTCTCTGTGCGAGTCGAGGGGCGACAGAGGCGCAGAGAGAAGAGTGGGTCGTCTTGTGATCAGGAGGAGCTTTTCTTCCTGTCTCCGTTATTTCCCTATGAGTTAGTAGCAGCGTCTTGTCTAAAAATATATATATATAACTCAAGATTTACAGCAGACAGTGAGTTACTAGTGGTCACTTGCATCATGTTAAAAATCATCGCGCCAGGAGCAAAGAATTCCCCAGAGGAAACGTCCTGCTCATCACAGTGTTTTTGTCTAGAAGTTAACGGCGAAAACTAAATTAAAATTAAAATGGCAACAAGATTTTGAACGAGCCGCTCAAAAAATAATCGGCCTGTCTTTAGTATACATGTTTTTGTTTTTGTTGTTTAATTTTTGATACTAGCCGTGAGATTTTAAAAAAAGTCCCCTTTGAAAAACACGGACGTTTCCTGCAGTCAAGTATCTCTCTGTCCGTGATGTTTTCTTGAACTATTTGTTGATTTGTGCAAGACATCGCTGATCCTTAATGGGAAAATAGCACGAGAGGAAGGACCGCGGCGTCCAGAGATCACACTCGGAGTCACGTGTCATTTGCATAGAGCTCATGGTTCCTTGATGTAAAGTGCTTTGAGTGCCTAAAGCAGGTAGAAAAGTGCTATATAAATGTGACCATTTATTTACTTTACGTTTGCGCTCTGCAGAAGGAGAGAGAGAAACACACACCAGTCTGTCTCATTTGGGAATGATTAAAACAGAAAATGTTACATTTTCCTGCATGTTTATTAATGCTACATAATTATAACCATAATAACAAATATTTTAGAGTGAGAGAGAGCTGCATTAAAGTCCCAAGACTAAATAAGCATCTGCTAAAGGCACCCAGTTGAATATTTGATTATATTGACCACTGCCTTCCACACTTCATACACTTCAAAGTTCCATGATAAAACAAAAATGTTTAAACATCCCTGAACTAGACCTGCATTCATGACACCGTTTTGTTAGATCTCCTGGTAAAATAAACACCAAAGAAATCCCAAACAAACTGTATTTGATTTCTGCAGACCTACCCGAAGGTGGAGTGGATAAAGAAGGACGGGAAGCTGGAGGAGACGACTGGGAAAGTGATGAACCACGGACGCTGGTTTCACTTCGAGAGCGTGGAGCAGAGAGACGACGGCGAGTACCAGTGCAGAGTCCACAACGAATACGGGGAGACCAGCCACTCTTTCAACGTCACAGTGGAAGGTACGAGGACGGCGGATGTGCCAATATATTTGTGATATATCGCCCTATTTTGAACGGCATCAGGGATATTAAACAAAGAAACCAGGTCCACATTAGGGCTAATTTTGAGCTGTTGTGCTTATGTCATGATCAATGGGTGAGGAAAGCGCTTCTCTTTGGTCCTCATGGTGGGAGCTGACATTGTTGTAATACCACCCCCTGGGACAACTTCAAAAGACACTTTGGAAACAGGATTCCTATGTAGCTTTGCACTGCTTAAAATCCTGGCTCCAAAAAGTTTGCTTTTTTCTAAAATTGCTATGACCCATGTGACGCCCAACGCTGGGCTGACCACTCGGGATCATTACTATGAATGGGGCTAAATGGATACTGTCTATCTGTTGTATTAAATACAATATTTATCTTGTATATAAAGTAAATTATGGTCATGATATAGCTGTATGTGGCAACACAGAAGTACATTATTTTTAAAGCTTCATAAAACATGTCCATGACTGAACTACAGTCTGTTCCTGTCATGTTGGTCTCAACAGCTTCAGTTTCCTCTTGTAGCTTCACAGTGACAGCAGCTAATGCTAATGCTGCTGTCACAGAGCAGGAGCTGTCAGTCAAAGCTCTTTTTCCCCTTTTTGAGGAGGCAGCCAATCAGCATTCAGTTGGTGCATGTTAGAACACCGCCCCCTGCTTAGCTTCAATGGTTTTTCCCATAGAGCTTCAGCAGCTCTGAAGGACAAGGAAACTACAGAGAAGACCACACTGAAACACCTGATTAACAATGGACTTTCTCACACAATTCGCCACACTCTGTGCAATATAAATATATTTTATTTGGCCTTTTTTTTAACTGAAATATTGGGGAAAGTTCAGCTGTCCTCGTAGTCAATGAGGCTTCTCCACTGACGTATATAAAAGTGATCTAAAACTGACTCTGATCTCCCTCAGTGTCACCTACTCCAACAGAGCGGGAACAACAGAGCAAGAGGCAGAGGCAGAGGAGGAGCTAAGCAAGATTTAAAGCTGTTGAGCATTAAGCTATTTCCGACTATTCTGGCTTAGGGGGGCAGATATTACAGTAAAATAAAACAAATAATACAATAAATGAATTTATTTTGAAATTCAAAATGCGCTTGTGAGAAGGGCACTTACAGCACTCAAGGCAAAGGCGCACGTCTGTAATTTCTTATAATGTTCCTCTTGTCTCCTCTTTCCTGCAGCTGCTCCGTACTGGGTGAAGGAGCCCCAGAACCTGATGTACGACCCTCGAGAGAACGTTCGTCTGGACTGTCAGGCCGAGGGCATCCCCACCCCCACCATCACCTGGACCATGAACGGGCAATCGCTGTCAGGCAAGACACAAGACACAAGGGCTCAATGATTACGGACGTCACAGAGCTATGATTAAACATTTTACACTTTACAGCCACGAGTCAGTGCACATTTTTAACACAGCACCTCAACAGTTATAAAGGTTGTGAGGTGAGGCGGATCATGGAGGCACAGACTTGACATATTCATATTCTATAAACTTGGACCATTTCCTTCTCAAACCCCAAAACCAAAACAGAGACAGTAAAACGTCACAAAACGTCCAAATCTGAAAGTTATGTGGAAATCATTATGCGAAACACCATTTTAACAGACTCTTGTTCCACGATCCACTTTCTATTGTCACTGAGAACTGGCCAACAAGTTCCACTTTTAAGGGATGGTCCGCAAACCCGCAGTAAAGGAAAGCACTGCTCTGGCTCAGAGGTCAGGACACTTGTAGCAGCTGCTGAGGTCTGTAGACAAACTCTCCATTGTCTTCAGTCAAACATGTCCAGGATGTTCACAGAAAGGAGCCTTGGTTTGAGAAAAGGCTTTACAATGTTAGAGCACAAGTTTTAGTCGTGATGTTCTTAATTGGTCACGTTGATAGAAATAAAAAGGACATATGTGGACAGTTAGCAAGTTGGCTAGTGCTCAATGTATTCCTCCTATAGCCGTTAGCATTAGCCATCAAATATAGCAAATTATGAGTGATCCAGATGTTTTCAGCTGTTGTCAACCATCGACCACTTTTCGGTCAAAGCCTTGTTAGAAATCCTTTAATGAATGTACAGACCTTTTGAGGGTTTACTTTATACAAATTAGCATCTAAAAGTGTCCGCTGAGCTAAATGCTAACTCAAATTCAGTCAAGTTTCTGTTTTTGTTTACACAGCCAGTGGCCACCAAACATCAACTTATAAGATGTTAATGATAAAGAAACCACAGAAACTATATAAATGCAATGAAATGGACAAAACACACCTGGCCATAGTTTAGTATTGCGCCTGGCTTGTCTATTAATTTGTATAGGGATAGAACGTTTAATTTAAAATGAGTCCAGGGAGCCGTTAGCGAACAAAATGTGCACATTTGTAGGACTCAGATAAGTAAAGGCATTTCTACGATTTCAGCACGGTGGTACATTTGTAAATGGCCTCAACTTATAGAGGGCTTTTCCACCTATATTAGTCACTCAAAGCTAGGGCTGCACGTTTTCAAGTTTTTTTTAGTGTGCGCACTAACCAACCCCGCGCGCGCCGCCCCCTCCGTTATGTTATACTGACAGACGCGAAAGGGGTTTTTCATCATTAACACCTTTATTAAATGGCTGGAACACATTTAAAGCTAAATTAATTTATAGAAATAAAACGCAGTGGTAATGACAGAGCAGTCAAAGTAGGTCACTGACTTGCGTTCACTACAGTATTTTTATTTATTTTACCTGTAGTCAATTAGCCGCTTTTTTTGAAACATTGTGCAAAGAAACAGTCATTCATGCATACAACAACAACAACAACAACAACAACAACAACAACAACAACAACAACATTTATCTCTCCACCACATTTTATCAATAACGAGAAAGGCGAGTTTTGTGTCTTTATGTAATGGCCGAAGGGGCAGATTGACTAAATTGACCCACAAGGTTACTTCCGAACAACGCCACCCTGGAATAGAATAGTGCCAGGGACACTTAAGACACATAAGGCTCACGCAGATAAGGGATGGAGTGGACCAGTAGACCAAAATATAGAAAATGTACAAAGTTTATTTTATAAATATAACAGAGTAAAGGCAAAAGGTACATTAATACATTTGATACAATTAATTACTGCTCATTGAAGCTCATTAAAAATACCCACTGGACACAATAATTATTGCACATAGATCCTCAATACAGCATCCAAAATGTTCATGTGCCCGAAGGCCCTACCCGATGGTGCGCGCGGGTCTATCGCGACAAATGCGCCACAGTCTTTTGCGGCCACTGTCCGGCCCAACAGCGATGCAGGTGAACAGGACCCGAGGGTCCAGCAACCAGTCCTTTTATGGTCGTTGTCGTTGTAGTTAAAACTAAATTGAAAAAAACATGGAAGGACAACGCAAATGGGCAACGTAGATTTCAACGGGGGAGGAGGAAAGGGGAGGGAGAAGAAGAGACCCGCGAGGTTCCCAGTCCTACCGATAAAATTTAGGGAATTAATATCCTGTAGGGATGTCCAGAACCATACGCAGCACAAGAGGGCAAAAACAACAAAAATACCTACCAACGCGTAAGCAGTGCGCCACGCACACAGATGGCAATCGACAAAAAGAGATGGCTGTATCCTGAGTGCCACGCTATGAAAAAGATATTTTAAAAAAAATGAGCTAATATAATATATATATACACATTTCGTTTTGATTAGAATGCTTACCAGAGGTTTCTTTTGAACGAGGCACCGCACGAGAGGGGAATTACCCTGCTTTAGCTCGTGCGTAAAAGCCACTTGACGCCACGTACTAGAGACAGCGGAAAATTAGAAGATGTTGACAAAACCCATTATTGATTTGAAGACGAGGTGTCTTACCGGAGCTTTTGACTATTGCAGAGCATGTAGCACGGGCCGCAGATGTAAGAGGTGGAGCGGAGCCTTGTGCGCACGCGATGCGCCACAGCAACGCAGGAGGTAGTCAAAATGCGCTCTGGATCCCAGTATCAAAGAAAGGATGTTAGTTATATCTTTAAAAAAACGTGCTACTAATGATTGTGGGACAAGGCTCCACTCCTCGTGCTCCGTGCTCCGTGCTCAGCTCCAAAACGGCGGGTGACGTCAGAGGCGACCAAAAAGGGGCGGCAGGTGGGAATCCCTCCTTTTAAAGGGTTCAGGTGGGACGCAATAGGCTGCCGATGGATGTGAGGGCCTACCGCCACATTCTACCCCTCCTCCTTGCATCGTCGCCCCGACGATGACTTGACAATTTGGTCCACAAGAGCCAATTATGACAATTTTAGGTGCCCAACG
This sequence comes from Neogobius melanostomus, assembly GCA_007210695.1. Classification (NCBI taxonomy): domain Eukaryota; kingdom Metazoa; phylum Chordata; class Actinopteri; order Gobiiformes; family Gobiidae; genus Neogobius; species Neogobius melanostomus. The sequence goes on along the minus strand of VHKM01000126.1, from coordinate 740,399 downwards.
CTGACCGTGGCAGATTATGAGGGTTCGGGTGGCGACCAGCGGTGGTGCGCAATGTCCGACGCATGCTACAATTTTCAACGTTAACTGGTGAAGATTGCCCTGCATTCCCTGCGGGTGTTTCCAAGAGAGGTACCTCCACCCCAGGGGAGACAGGATTGGTAACCGGTTGACCTCCAAAAGTTTGATCGGGAAACAAAGGCGGCGGGGTTTCGGAAACAACCCACAAGTCTAGATCACAAGAATCCTCCTCCATAAAGCAGTGAGTAGCCCCTGGTTGGCCATCACCTTGATTCACTTCAGGCGGGCCACCCCCGACCAAGACCTTTAACAAAGACCGATGGACTGTCTTGACTCTAGTATGGTCGTTGACGGGGGCAATGGTGTACACAGCTCCTCCGTCGTGAACTTTCAAGACAACATAAGGCAAGGAAACCCACATGTCCTGTGTTTTACGGCGGCCTCTAACACCCGTATTTCGCAACAAAACCTTCTCTCCTTCTTGCAAGAATCGATCACGGATGTTTTGATCATGTAGAGCCTTCCTGTGTCCTGCAGCTGTTCTCAAGTGTTCTTTAGCCCCTTCGAAAGCAAGCTTCAGCCGGGTCCGGTGTTCCAAGATCCACTCATGATGATCTCCTGCGACAGGACAATCTACCTGGCCAAGCAAGAAGTCGACCGGGAGCCTAGGATCCTGGCCGAACATCAAGAAAAATGGGGATACCCCAGTGGACGGGTGGGGTGTGGTGTTATAAGCGTAGAGGATTTGAGGCAGGCAAGAACACCAATCTCGTTTGCGGGAGATGGGCAATGTGCGAAGCAAGTTGTGTAGAGTGCGATTAAATCGCTCACACTGCCCATTCCCGGCAGGGTGGTAGGGTGTAGTCCTTGATTTTGCAATGTTGTAAAGATTGCACAGCTGTTGCATCAACAGATTCTCAAAACTGCGCCCCTGATCAGAATGAATCCTCGCTGGCACACCAAACTTTGAAAACCACTCTGAAACCAAGATTTTGGCAACGGTCAATGCTCGCTGGTCGCGAGTTGGAAAAGCCTGTGTATATTTACTAAACACATCAGTGACGACCAGCACATTTTCAAATCCCCCCGACGATGGTTCTAGCAGCGTAAAATCCAAGGCAATGATTTCATTGGGCCGTGATGCCAATAGGTGACCCATAGGAGCCCGAGCTAGGGGCCTGGTGTCTTTAGCCACCTGACAGCGTAGACATCGCTGACACCACTCACGCACTGCCTTCGACATACCGGGCCAGTAGCACCGTGCCCACAGAAGCGCCAGCGTCCTCTCAATGCCTTGATGACCATGTTCATTGTGTAGTTGAGTCAAGACCTCCTCGATCATGGCGGCAGGCAAAAGGAGCTGAAACACAGCCTCACCGCCATCAGAGTGAAAGACTTTACGATACAGCAAAGAGTCCCTTTCGACCAGCTTGTCCCACTGGCGAAGCAGTACCATCGCAGAGGGAGACAAGCGTTTTCGCTCCTCAAAGTTTGGTTTTTGCCTTTGCCTCCAGAAGACTGCTACTTCCTGAATAACAGGATCTAAATCCTGAAGGGCCCGAATGCCTACAGAGGAGTGACCCGGCAAAGCAGACACAACAGCCTGGGTTACTTCAATTAATGGCGGGTGGAGAACTTGCTGCAGAGAATGAGGCACCATGGTCCCTGGAGCAAACGCGCCCAGGTGGGAGGGACCGCAGTCCTGTTGACGAGACAAGGCATCTGCGTTGCGGTTGCTCCGACCTGATCTATACCGTATCTCAAAATCAAAACATGCAAGTTGCGCCGCCCAGCGCTGCTCGACAGCGCCAAGGTTTGCGGTGGAAAGGTAACTCAGAGGATTATTATCTGTGAACACAACGCACCTATGTCCCAACAGGTATTCTCTAAATTTCTCGGTCATAGCCCACTTTAGGCCAAGAAGTTCAAGTTTCATTGAGCTATAGTTTGACATGTTCCGTTCTGTGGCTCGTAGCCCCCGACTGGCGTATGCTACGGGCCTCACCTTACCACCTTGTTCTTGAGAAAGAACCGCGCCCAAGCCACAGTGGCTTGCGTCCACTTCCAGGATGAAGGGTAATGTAAAATCGGCATATGCCAGTACTGGCGCGCTGGTAAGCCGCTCCTTCAAGCCATCAAAGCTACTCTGACACTCTTGGTCCCATTTCTCCATGCTGCGCTTAACTGACCTCCCTTTGGACTTGCCAGACAACTCTGCCACTTTGCGATGTAGAGGGGCGGCGAGCTTAGCGAACCCCTCCACGAATCTGCGATAGTAACTCGCAAAGCCGATAAAGGACCGGAGCTCGGACACAGTGGTAGGCACGGGCCAGTCGGCGACAGCCTGAATCTTACCAGGGTCCGTGGCCACCCCCTTATCCGAGATGACGTGTCCCAAATAGTGCACCTCACGCTGAAAGAAACTACATTTATTCAATTTAACCTTAAGACCCTCTGAGTGGAGACGGCTCAGTACCCCGCCCAGCCTCTCTAGATGCTGGTCCAAGTTGGAAGAAAATACTATGATATCATCCAGATATAAAAGCAATGATTGACCCTGCTGACTACCGAAGATTCTTTGCATCAATCGTTGGAATGTACTTGGTGCGTTGCAAAGGCCGAACGGCATCCGATTCCATTCAAACAAACCGAAGGGTGTGCAGAAAGCGGTTTTCGGACGATCCTTCTCAGAGACTGGAACCTGATTGTAACCGCTGGCAAGATCTAAGGTTGAAAACCAACAAGCACCGGTGAGAGAGTCAAGAGATTCCTCTATGCGTGGAAGCGGGAAAGCATCCTTCCTGGTTACGGAGTTCAACTTACGGTAATCGACACAGAGCCGTAAAGTGCCATCCTTCTTTCGGACAAGCACTATCGGCGAGGCATATGGACTCGAGCTCTCACGAATGACTTGCGCCTCCAGCAGTTGGTTGATATGATCTTTCACAACCTCATATTCAGCGGGTGGAATACGCCGATGTCGTTGTCTGATAGGAACATCGTCAATCAAAGGGATATCATGTGATATTAAGTTCGTACAGCCAAGGTCTTGATCATTGGCAGAGAAGACTGAGGCATGCCGTCGAAGGAGAGATTGAGCAGCATCACGGTGTTCAGGAGGTAAACAGGACAAGTCAATCGCCTCGATCTGGTCAATGACAGAAGAAGTGGTACTTTGGCCGGCTACTTGGGCGGCCATAGAGGACACCTCCACAACACCAGTGGGTAAGCTAACAACCCGCGCACTGTCAAGCGTACCAATAACAGTACAGGGATAAAGAAGTACATCAGCTACACCCACGTTCACTACCGGAATGTAAGCGGTACCGCGCTTAACACGGACCAAAGCTGGTGATGCCATGAGGCCTGCCGGTAACCCATTTTCCAGTGGTTCAAAGAGTACCGTTCCATGAGAAAATTGTTCCGAACAAGTGGCGGTAACTAACTTTATTACACCACCCGGGATTCGACACGCCCTCTTCCCGCGAACCCGAACACGACCTGGCTTAGGTGTTGACTGGACACTGGCGACATGGCACTTCTGCATTGCTTCTACAAGAATAGTAGGAAGTGAGCTGGATGACTCCCCAAACAAAGCAGACCCGTATTGACCAAATAACTCAAGATAACACTTCCGGATAATGTTCATCCCGAGAACACCCGGAACTTGAGAAGGAGTCTGTCCAGGAGGATCTCTTACTATGAGAACGCCACACTGGGGCATCAACTTCCCACTAAAAGTGACGTCAAGCTCGAGGTAACCAACATATGGAATGGACAGACCATTGGCGGCTTTAAGCTCTAGCCAATGGCAAGCTTTTAGACGATCCTCTCCCCATGGCTCAAAGTTCTTCCGAAAGAAGCTCTCTGTAACTGTAGAGACCATCGACCCGGTATCCACAAGACATGGTACGGTGGCGCCACCCATACCAACATCGATGTGCGGGCACAAGGAAATTAATTTGGAAGCGTCTTCAAGCCCTACCCAAGGATTATTTGAACCAGTGCGTGCCCCACCCGAGCTGTGGCTCGGCAACACGGTGGGCGCTAGTTTTCCGACGGCGTATGCTGCTGAAGGCCACCACGCCCGAAGATTGTGGACGGAACGGAACCCGAGGCCCATCACATTCCCTTGCAAAGTGGCCTGGTTGTTGACAGCGCAAGCAGATTACTGGGCCTGAGCGGGGGGAACGGCCACGCTGGTGGGGCTGGGAGGCCTGTAAGCGGGAGATACTCTGCGTCAGCTTGTCCAGCTGTTCCTGCTGGCGTTTCAACAGCTCCTTCATTTCGCCGACTTCACTGGATGATACGTGTTGGCTTGACCGCTGAACGCCACCCTGCACCGCGTACTGTATTCCAAAGGCTGAGGGGACAGAATTGCTTCGGCCCCGCATGATCCCCGGCAGCCCCTCACGTTCCCACCTGATGGCCTCGCCTCTGACGTCAAGTAGAGTCGCATTAGGGGACCGACGCACATATTGCTTTAAGTCGCGCCTAAGATTGCCATCGAGAACCTGCTCAACAAACTGGTCGCGCAAGAGGACTTCTGAATTCACAATATTGTTTGGAGCGCGCACTTTAACTTTCTCCATTAACGACATAAGGGCGAGGGAGTATTCCAACAAACTTTCCCCTTCCTGTTGTCGGCGCGAAAAAAAAGCCTCTTGCAATGCTACATACGACTCCGAGCATCCATACAAGTCCTGCAAAATTGCTGTTATTCTGTTTGGGTCGCTCCGTTCTTCAGCAGAGCGGTATTTTATCTCCTCGCGGGCCTCTCCTTCCAAATGGTCAAATAAAAAAAATGCTTCATCAGCTAAAGACAAATGTCGAGCTCTTATACACGCCTGGGCCTCTTCTAACCACTCACTTAACGCAATACCCGTTCTACCTCGGAACATGGGGCATTTGCGATCCCGCGGCACAAAAACAAGTCGATCCCCACCAGGGTGGACTCGTGCTGGAGGTGCGGGTGGTTCGGTAGACTGACTAGATGGCCCGGCACCAGTATCTAAATTAGTTCGAGACTGTTCCTGACGCAACTTTTCGTTATCAGCTTTTAATTGTTTCACCAATTCCTGCAGTTCACGCATTTGTTCTTCCATGTTTTTTTTCTTAAAATAGGACGATTTAAAACAAAAATGAGAAATTCTGCTGCTGTATTGTTCACACGGTATGCTGAAGGCAAGAAACACAGTTTAGGTACAATAGCATTAATGGAATTTAGCCATTCAGAATAGAATCAAGGTAGCTCTAATGGTTGTAGTTAGAAGGTACAAAAAATAAAAAAAACAATCACATTTCAAGATAAACACAGCAAAAACAAGACATGCAATAATGTAAATAAACACTGCAATCCAAAAGCAAACATTACATACATAAGAAATTGACCTTTAAACCATATGCCTTATGCACCCTTAATTCCTAGAATAGCAGCACTCACAATGAGCTAACTGTACTATAGTCTGTGCTCTAATCAAAATAATGTGGCCTAGAGTACAAGTTCTATAGGTCTTGGTCCCACTCAATCATATCCTGCCATACAAACGCCAAAACTGTAATGGCCGAAGGGGCAGATTGACTAAATTGACCCACAAGGTTACTTCCGAACAACGCCACCCTGGAATAGAATAGTGCCAGGGACACTTAAGACACATAAGGCTCACGCAGATAAGGGATGGAGTGGACCAGTAGACCAAAAATATAGAAAATGTACAAAGTTTATTTTATAAATATAACAGAGTAAAGGCAAAAGGTACATTAATACATTTGATACAATTAATTACTGCTCATTGAAGCTCATTAAAAATACCCACTGGACACAATAATTATTGCACATAGATCCTCAATACAGCATCCAAAATGTTCATGTGCCCGAAGGCCCTACCCGATGGTGCGCGCGGGTCTATCGCGACAAATGCGCCACAGTCTTTTGCGGCCACTGTCCGGCCCAACAGCGATGCAGGTGAACAGGACCCGAGGGTCCAGCAACCAGTCCTTTTATGGTCGTTGTCGTTGTAGTTAAAACTAAATTGAAAAAACATGGAAGGACAACGCAAATGGGCAACGTAGATTTCAACGGGGGAGGAGGAAAGGGGAGGGAGAAGAAGAGACCCGCGAGGTTCCCAGTCCTACCGATAAAATTTAGGGAATTAATATCCTGTAGGGATGTCCAGAACCATACGCAGCACAAGAGGGCAAAAACAACAAAATACCTACCAACGCGTAAGCAGTGCGCCACGCACACAGATGGCAATCGACAAAAAGAGATGGCTGTATCCTGAGTGCCACGCTATGAAAAAGATATTTTAAAAAAAATGAGCTAATATAATATATATATATACACATTTCGTTTTGATTAGAATGCTTACCAGAGGTTTCTTTTGAACGAGGCACCGCACGAGAGGGGAATTACCCTGCTTTAGCTCGTGCGTAAAAGCCACTTGACGCCACGTACTAGAGACAGCGGAAAATTAGAAGATGTTGACAAAACCCATTATTGATTTGAAGACGAGGTGTCTTACCGGAGCTTTTGACTATTGCAGAGCATGTAGCACGGGCCGCAGATGTAAGAGGTGGAGCGGAGCCTTGTGCGCACGCGATGCGCCACAGCAACGCAGGAGGTAGTCAAAATGCGCTCTGGATCCCAGTATCAAAGAAAGGATGTTAGTTATATCTTTAAAAAAACGTGCTACTAATGATTGTGGGACAAGGCTCCACTCCTCGTGCTCCGTGCTCCGTGCTCAGCTCCAAAACGGCGGGTGACGTCAGAGGCGACCAAAAAGGGGCGGCAGGTGGGAATCCCTCCTTTTAAAGGGTTCAGGTGGGACGCAATAGGCTGCCGATGGATGTGAGGGCCTACCGCCACATTTAGCTTACCTAGCTACCTCCTAAGTCAGGTATGGGCAAACTTTTTAATGCAAGGGCCGCATTGGGTTTTCGAACTCGCCAGGAGGGCCGGAGTTTGGAGCATTTCAAACAAGTACAACTCTCAATTTAACTGTAATGACACATTACAAAAGTTATGTCGTATCCTTCTTCATGTCAGTAAAAATATTGATATTGTTCACTCTTTAAACCGGGGTGTCTAACTCATTTGTCCAGCTTCCTCGGTGGGTCGTGGGCCGCATATAATGTAAACAGGAAAATACTACTGAGAATTTTTTTTTTCCAATAAATGAATAATAATGAGCTGTGATTTTAAAATAGTGCTGATTGTCAAAAGCCCGACAGGACTGTAATAAATAATGATAACGGCTTACGCTTGTATTGCGCTTTACAAGCCTGTGTCACAAGTTTGTAGTCATTATTGATTCACTCCACACTCTGTGGTGGTAAGCTACTATTGTAGCCACAGCCGCCCTGGGGCAGACAGACCATTTAACACATGGCTATAATGTGTTACCCTGATCTCTTATTATGTCAGTGCCCTCTACTGGACACGTGTGAAATGTTTCCTTTTTTTTAAATTTAAGTTGCCCCCTAGAGGCTGGAATGAGCACACTGGTTATTTCCTTAAAAAATCATAACTCCGCACAGGAATGGGCTTACTTTTTTTTTTGACATACTCAGGAATTTGTGCTCAAGTCAGGTGCCGGATTAAATCATCTCGCGGGCCGGATTTGGCCTGCGGGCCTTAGTTTGCCCACCTCTGTCCTAAGTGATGCCCGGGTGTCGGCTGTTGAAGTTGAAGTATATCTAAGCACTGCACAATGCAATACTTGCATTTTGATCCTTCATTCACGGTTGTAAAGCGTTTCTCCCACGCTGTGCTGTTTATGGCCCGCTTCATATTGAAAAGTTAAACTAGCTAGCCATGCGCGGTGACGGCTTCTCGTGAACAAATGTTTGGGAGCGCTCTGGCGGTCTCTGGTGGTGCAAAAATGTATTACAAATATTTTCAATGGCACAGCAAATTATACACGCCAGTTAACCGAGCAAAATGCTTTTACTCGGTTACGCAATTTTTAACAGTTAACCGGTTAATCAGTTAACCATGGACACCCCTGCTCAAAGCGCTTTACTGCAAGGAGCCACTCACCCATTCACTCTCTCAGTAATAAACCAATGTGCGCAGACACTGGAGGCGAGGAGGGTGAAGTGTCTTGCCCAAGGACACAACGACAGTGTGCACCTGAGCTGGGATTCGAACCCCCGACCTTCCGATCAAGACACGACCCGCTCTACCAACTGTGCCACTATCGCCCACAGGGGAAAAAACATTTGGACATTTTCTGTTTGGACATGTCTCCCATTGAGTTGTCTCGGCCGCTGAAATCATGACATGAGATTCTATGAGAAATAATGACGACTTACACTTGTATTGCGCTTTACAAGCCTGTGTTACCAAGTTTCTCAAAGCGCTACACTGTAGCCATTATTCATTTCTCCCCGTGTCTGCGTAGATTTCCTCCGGTTTCCCCTACCACTAACAACATGTACAATAGGCCAGAATAAATGAATGAGTGAGTGAGTGAGTGAGTGAGTGAGTGAGTGAGTCGGAGGGACCGATGGCAAAGACTGGTAGCCTCACTTCCGTCAATCTACCCCAGGGCAGCCTTGTCCTCTGACCCTGCTAATCGTTAATGTAAAAGATGTGGGACAGGAAGTATACAGCGCCGATGCCGCTGTCCAGGAAGAAGTGACGTGGAGACACCGTGCATAAAGCCCGTTCTGTGAAAAACATTCATAAACAGCACATTACAGTACACACAAAGAATGAAGTACGCATCACACAAATGTTAAAGTATAAAATGTGTAAGTGCCTTTTGTCTCCCGCAGAAGTGGACGCTAACCAGCGGCGCTCCGTGTCCGGGGGGTGCTGAATCTCTTGGACGTGGAGGTGGCGGACACGGCGGTGTATCAGTGCGAGGCCAAGAACAAACACGGCTCCATCCTCCTCAACACCTACATCAACGTCGTCGGTACGGATTTAACAAGGCAACGGACAATAACAGGATTTTAGAGGGATCGTATTGTGCATGTTACAAAGTTCTGTCATCAAAAACACACCTACCGCCATAGATGAATAAACTACTAATGAATAGACGTGATTTTAACCTGCTCCTCTGCTCGTGTGTCAGATTTCCTGGTGCAGATCCTCACGGCTGACGGGCTGCAGTACAGAGTGAAGGAGGGAGGAGACGTCGCTCTTCAGTGCGAATCCTCCGGGTATCCACAGCCGCACGTCACATGGTACAGAAGTAACTCTTATTACGCACTGACACAAGCGGCGAAACGTGGAGTGTGTGAGACTTGAATCTGAGCATTTATATATTTATGAGACGGTCCGTTATCTCACTATGACACAGTATAACACAGTGCTACTCAATTATTTTATGTAATGTAATTTTTTGTTGCTTTTTTGTTGCTTTTTTGTCGCTTTTTTGTTGCTTTTTGTCACTTTTTTGTTGCTTTTTTGCCATTTTTTGTTGCTTTTTGTTTCTTTTTTGTCACTTTTTCGTTGCTTTTTGTCACTTTTTTGTTTCTTTGCATTTTTGATGCTGTTCTGATGCTTTTTCGTCAAATTTTTCTTAGTTTTTTGTCCATTTTTTCATCACTCTCTTGATGCGTTTTGATCACGTTTTTCTTACATTTTTGTCACTTTTTCGTCACCTTTTTGTTATGTTTTTGTCGCTATTTCTTCAGTTTTTTTTACCCTGGTTTGTTGCTTTTTCATCCTTGTTTTCTTCTCGGGTTTTTTTTGGTTGCTATTTTGACCTGTTTTTCAAGAAGCTTTCAGATTTGGGTTATAACAAAACTGGGGGAAATGTGCTCGGTTCAGGCGGGGGTTAAGAGATGAATCTACAGCAGTAGCAGCAAGTTTCATATTGATATCTCTACATCAGTGGCGTAGCCAGAAAAAGACACTGGGTGTGCACCAGCAAACACTGGGTGTGCCAAATTTATTCTCAACAAATATACTGTGTACATGTAATGCCCCTCTGACGGGGGAAAATGTTGCCAGTTTCATAATTTGCTTAAAGTAGAGTGGCAAGGGCTCCCCCTACAGGCCTGCAGGCAAAACTAATAAATTCCGACTTACATATTCAAAATCAATGGCTGGCATTAACTTGTATAATCAAACACATTCTCAACTTCTGAAACACATCATAATAACTTTTCAACCTTTAAACACATGTTTTTAATGCGATTTAAATGAGTTGTTAACACTTTTCACATGTATTTCCTGTCATATTTATTAGTAAACCTGTTTATCTTATCCTATTTATTTCTTACTCACACTATCACATGTATTATTTAAGCATCTGAACTTCCCACCTTCTTATTGCAGCTTCACAAGGCAAGGCGGCGTGGCTTGGCCTTGAATAGGTTTATCATTTCGTCAGAGTCCAGTTTGTCTGCAAGTAGTAGCTAGGCTACTAACACTTTTATCGCTCCTGCAGTGCTCGCTGTGCGGGAGGGTCACAGTCAGGTCATTAGGTTGGTTGCCAGGTGCAGGTGTCACAACCCCCTTCGCCTGATTACACTTTTTTATTGATTGATCGAGTTAACATGCCCAGTGCAGGTGTCGCAACGCATCGCCTGGTGGCAATTTTTACAAATTGATCGACTGGTTATCAAACATGTTAGGAAAAGCTTCATACCGTAAATCCTTTAATATAGGCCGGGGCCTTTATTTACTCAAGCACATCGAGGACCAGGCCTTTATTGGAACCAGGCCAAAATTAGAGACAGCTTTTATTTTTATTTGAGCAAAACGGACGACCAGTAGAATGAAAAAAAACGAGATTTGTGTCCTTTGAACCTGCAGTGACATCAATGTCACTGCAGGTTTCTCTTTCTTTCTTTTTTTTTTTTTTTTTTACCGCGGACCGGATTATTTGTTGATATCTGGTGTAAAGGCGAGTTTAGACGGAGCGTTTGTGTTTGTGATCGATCATAAAACAGACCTGAGAGAAGACGAGACGCTCGCGCCGATCGGAGGAGTTACTTTGAGGTGTGGAACTTACCTGCACACGGAGCCGCTGGATGTGCTTTGAGGACTTTATTAAAACCCTGGAGGGTCACACAACATTTGTTGCTTGCCCTGTTTATAGTCACAGAAGGTTTGAAAAGTGGCTAAATCTGTCTCAAAGTTACGCTTGGATCAGCTCCACTCCGCAGCAGTGTTCCCTCTCTCGGCCTGGGTTCCCGTTTGTTTACATCCTGCACGTGAGTTATCGTTTACACGAGTATGAGACAAATTCCGAACATGGGAAATATTTCTACCGCTATGGTTTCTAATAACAGCCCCGGCCTGTTTGAGAGACCGGCTTTTACAGTGAGGAAAATAAGTATTTGAACACCCTGCTATTTTGCAAGTTCTCCCACTTAGAAATCATGGAGGGGTCTGAAATTGTCATCGTAGGTGCATGTCCACTGTGAGAGACATAATCTAAAAAAAAAAATCCAGAAATCGCAATGTATGATTTTTTAACTATTTATTTGTATGATACAGCTGCAAATAAGTATTTGAACACCTGTCTATCAGCTAGAATTCTGACCCTCAAAGACCTGTTAGTCTGCCTTTAAAATGTCCACCTCCACTCCATTTATTATCCTACATTTAGATGCACCTGTTTGAGGTCTTTAGCTGCATAAAGACACCTGTCCACCCCATACAATCAGTAAGAATCCAACTACTAACATGGCCAAGACCAAAGAGCTGTCCAAAGACACTAGAGACAAAATTGTACACCTCCACAAGGTTGGAAAGGGCTACGTGGAAATTGCCAAGCAGCTTGGTGAAAAAAGGTCCACTGTTGGAGCAATCATTAGAAAATGGAAGAAGCTAAACATGACTGTCAATCTCCCTCAGACTGGCGCTCCATGCAAGATCTCACCTCGTGGGGTCTCAATGATCTTAAGAAAGGTGAGAAATCAGCCCAGAACTACACGGGGGGAGTTGGTCAATGACCTGAAAAGAGCTGGGACCACCGTTTCCAAGGTTACTGTTGGTAATACACTAAGACGTCATGGTTTGAAATCATGCATGGCACGGAAGGTTCCCCTGCTTAAACCAGCACATGTCAAGGCCCGTCTTAAGTTTGCCAATGACCATTTGGATGATCCAGAGGAGTCATGGGAGAAAGTCATGTGGTCAGATGAGACCAAAATGGAACGTTTTGGTCATAATTCCACTAAACGTGTTTGGAGGAAGAAGAATGATGAGTACCATCCCAAGAACACCATCCCTACTGTGAAGCATGGGGGTGGTAGCATCATGCTTTGGGGGTGTTTTTCTGCACATGGGACAGGGCGACTGCACTGTATTAAGGAGAGGATGACCGGGGCCATGTATTCCGAGATTTTGGGGAACAACCTCCTTCCCTCAGTTAGAGCATTGAAGATGGGTCGAGGCTGGGTCTTCCAACATGACAATGACCCGAAGTACACAGCCAGGATAACCAAGGAGTGGCTCTGTAAGAAGCATATCAAGGTTCTGGCGTGGCCTAGCCAGTCTCCAGACCTAAACCCAATAGAGAATCTTTGGAGGGAGCTCAAACTCCGTGTTTCTCAGCGACAGCCCAGAAACCTGACTGATCTAGAGAAGATCTGTGTGGAGGAGTGGGCCAAAATCCCTCCTGCAGTGTGTGCAAACCTGGTGAAAAACTACAGGAAACGTTTGACCTCTGTAATTGCAAACAAAGGCTACTGTACCAAATATTAACATTGATTTTCTCAGGTGTTCAAATACTTATTTGCAGCTGTATCATACAAATAAATAGTTAAAAAATCATACATTGTCATTTCTGGATTTTTTTTTTTAGATTATGTCTCTCACAGTGGACATGCACCTACGATGACAATTTCAGACCCCTCCATGATTTTTAAGTGGGAGAACTTGCAAAATAGCAGGGTGTTCAAATACTTATTTTCCTCACTGTATTTGCCTCCGCCAGCTACATGCAATACAGGCCATTAGAGGATTTACGTTATATGTAAAAAAAAAAAAAAAAAATGCATTCAGTTTTTTGGGTGTGCCAGCTGGCTCTGTGGGTGGCACTGGCACACCCTGGCACACCCGTGGCTACGCCAATGCTCTACATGGAAGTTGTTCCCTATTCATCACGTCTGTGATGTCTGTAAAGGCCTCTTCCTTTACCTTTACCTGCCTTTAACATGACGACGGTCTCTCATTTACACCTCCCATCACAGTCTTCTATGTTTCGTCCTGTGGTCGGGATCAGCTCGTCTGACGCCATGTTTTCCTGACTTTGTAACGTATTGTCTCTGCGTGTTTAGGGACCACCAGGAGCTGTCCCCACTGCTGTCTCACTCTCACGTGTCTCTCCTCACCAACGGCACTCTGAAGGTGTTCAACGTGAGCCAAACAGACAGCGGCGTCTACGTCTGCTCCGTGGAACAGAGCAACATCAGCATCAGCGCACACCTGGAGGTCTACGGTAAAGAGCAAAACACTCACAAATCAGTCATTTCCTAAGCCAAACTGGGATCACTGGATTAGAGAGAATGGACAGAAACGTTCCTAACCTTAACCTATTATCACGTTTTCTCGGTGGGGATATTGGGCCCAATCTTGTGTTTCTAAATGCGTAACAGACAGTGACAGTGGAGATGATCGTGGACTTCACGAAAGACACAGACCCACTGTCCCCTCACTTAAGCTGCCGACCAAGATGCTAGTGCAGTTCTACACGGCCATCATCGAGTCCATTCTCATTATAGTTTTAAGTTTATACCGTAAATCCTCTAATATAGGCCGGGGCCTTTATTTACTCAAGCACATGGAGGACCAGGCCTTTATTGGAACCAGGCCAAAATTAGAGACAGGCCTTTATTTCTATTTGAGCAAGACGGACGACCAGGAAAATGAAGAAAAATGAGATTTGTGTCCATTTGTGTCCATGTATTTTTCAGAGAGATTTTCAAACTTTATGTAGCGTTGAACCCAAAAAACAAGGTGAAATTTGAATTTTTGCAGTTTTTGTTGTTTTGTTTTGTTTATAATATCCTATTCAAAAACTAAACAAGATCCATAACCCTCTTAAAAAAAACAGACAACAACAAAATAAAGCCATACATTTATTTTTTCCCCAATTCACCTTAAATCAATAAACACTGACTTTCTGAAGTAGACCCTGTATTTGAGTAACGTCTCATACTTTCATCTTCAGCACCGCCGGACCCGCCCACTGAGCTGTCTCTGACCGAGAACGACGCCCACAGCCTGAACCTGACCGTGACGCTGCCACAAAACAACAGCCCCATCACCGTTAACAACAGCCCCATCACTGTTAACAACAGCCCCATCACCGTTAACAACAGCCCCATCACCGGTAACTCACAAAACAACAGCCCCATCACCGTTAACAACAGCCCCATCACTGTTAACAACAGCCCCATCACCGTTAACAACAGCCCCATCACCGTTAACAACAGCCCCATCACCGTTAACAGCAGCCCCATCACCGTTAACAGCAGCCCCATCACCGGTAACTCACAAAACAACAGCCCCATCACCGTTAACAGCAGCCCCATCACCGTTAACAACAGCCCCATCACCGTTAACAGCAGCCCCATCACCGTTAACAACAGCCCCATCACCGTTAACAACAGCCCCATCACCGTTAACAACAGCCCCATCACTGTTAACAACAGCCCCATCACCGGTAACTCACAAAACAACAGCCCCATCACCGTTAACAACAGCCCCATCACCGTTAACAACAGCCCCATCACCGTTAACAGCAGCCCCATCACTGTTAACAACAGCCCCATCACCGTTAACTCACAAAACAACAGCCCCATCACCGTTAACTATGGGGTGCCGTATGGGACATAATCCTAAACCTAATATATACTCACTATTTCTCTCTATAGACACTACATCTCTCCCTCACACTTTGTATAACTCCTGTTACAAAATGTATATCTGCTCTCTCGCAGAGTACATCTCCTCTCATACACTATATCTCCTCTCAGACCGTATATCTCCTCTCAGACCGTATATCTCCTCTCAGACCGTATATCTCCTCTCAGACCGTATATCTCCTCTCAGACCGTACATTTCCTCTCAGACCGTATATCTCCTCTCAGACACTATATCTCCTCTCAGACACTATATCTCCTCTCAGACTGTATAACTCCTCTCAGACTGTATAACTCCTCTCAGACCGTACATCTCCTCTCAGACCGTATATCTCCTCTCAGACACTATATCTCCTCTCAGACTGTATAACTCCTCTCAGACCGTATATCTCCTCTCAGACCGTATATCTCCTCTCAGACCGTATATCTCCTCTCAGACTGTATAACTCCTCTCAGACTGTATAACTCCTCTCAGACCGTACATCTCCTCTCAGACCGTATATCTCCTCTCAGACACTATATCTCCTCTCAGACTGTACATCTCCTCTCAGACCGTACATCTCCTCTCAGACCGTATATCTCCTCTCAGACACTATATCTCCTCTCAGACTGTATAACTCCTCTCAGACCGTATATCTCCTCTCAGACACTATATCTCCTCTCAGACACTATATCTCCTCTCAGACCGTATATCTCCTCTCAGACACTATATCTCCTCTCAGACACTATATCTCCTCTCAGACCGTATATCTCCTCTCAGACCGTACATCTCCTCTCAGACCGTATATCTCCTCTCAGACACTATATCTCCTCTCAGACTGTACATCTCCTCTCAGACCGTATATCTCCTCTCAGACACTATATCTCCTCTCAGACTGTATAACTCCTCTCAGACCGTATATCTCCTCTCAGACACTATATCTCCTCTCAGACTGTATAACTCCTCTCAGACCGTATATCTCCTCTCCACTTATCTCCTTCAGACTTATTCTTCCTCTCAGACACTATATCTCCTCTCAGACTGTACATCTCCTCTCAGACACTATATCTCCTCTCAGACACTATATCTCCTCTCAGACACTATATCTCCTCTCAGACTGTATAACTCCTCTCAGACACTATATCTCCTCTCAGACACTACATCTCCTCTCAGACTGTATAACTCCTCTCAGACCGTATATCTCCTCTCAGACCGTATAACTCCTCTCAGACCGTATATCTCCTCTCAGACACTATATCTCCTCTCAGACACTATATCTCCTCTCAGACACTATATCTCCTCTCAGACACTATATCTCCTCTCAGACACTACATCTCCTCTCAGACTGTATAACTCCTCTCAGACCGTATATCTCCTCTCAGACACTATATCTTCCTCTCAGACTGTATAACTCCTCTCAGACCGTATATCTCCTCTCAGACACTATATCTCCTCTCAGACTGTATACTCCTCTCAGACCGTATATCTCCTCTCAGACACTATATCTCCTCTCAGACTGTACATCTCCTCTCAGACACTATATCTCCTCTCAGACACTACATCTCCTCTCAGACTGTATAACTCCTCTCAGACACTATATCTCCTCTCAGACACTACATCTCCTCTCAGACGTATAACTCCTCTCAGACCGTATATCTCCTCTCAGACCGTATAACTCCTCTCAGACCGTATATCTCCTCTCAGACACTATATCTCCTCTCAGACCGTATATCTCCTCTCAGACCGTATATCTCCTCTCAGACACTATATCTCCTCTCAGACGTATATCTCCTCTCAGACACTATATCTCCTCTCAGACCTATACTCCTCCTCCTCAGACACTATATCTCCTCTCAGACGTATATCTCCTCTCAGACACTATATCTCCTCTCAGACACTAATCTCCTCTCAGACTGTATAACTCCTCTCAGACCGTATACTCCTCTCAGACCGTATATCTCCTCTCAGACCGTACATCTCCTCTCAGACCGTATATCTCCTCTCAGACACTATAACTCCTCTCAGACCGTATATCTCCTCTCAGACCGTATATCTCCTCTCAGACACTATAACTCCTCTCAGACCGTATATCTCCTCTCAGACCGTACATCTCCTCTCAGACCGTATATCTCCTCTCAGACCGTATATCTCCTCTCAGACCGTATATCTCCTCTCAGACACTATAACTCCTCTCAGACCGTATATCTCCTCTCAGACTGTACATCTCCTCTCAGACCGTATATCTCCTCTCAGACACTATAACTCCTCTCAGACCGTATATCTCCTCTCAGACCGTACATCTCCTCTCAGACCGTATATCTCCTCTCAGACCGTATATCTCCTCTCAGACCGTATATCTCCTCTCAGACTGTACATCTCCTCTCAGACCGTATAACTCCTCTCAGACTGTATATCTCCTCTCAGACACTATATCTCCTCTCAGACTGTACATCTCCTCTCAGACACTATATCTCCTCTCAGACTGTATATCTCCTCTCAGACACTATAACTCCTCTCAGACCGTATATCTCCTCTCAGACCGTACATCTCCTCTCAGACCGTATATCTCCTCTCAGACCGTATATCTCCTCTCAGACTGTACATCTCCTCTCAGACCGTATATCTCCTCTCAGACTGTATAACTCCTCTCAGACTGTATATCTCCTCTCAGACACTATATCTCCTCTCAGACAGTACATCTCCTCTCAGACACTATATCTCCTCTCAGACTGTATAACTCGTCTCAGACACTATATCTCCTCTCAGACACTACATCTCCTCTCAGACTGTATAACTCCTCTCAGACCGTATATCTCCTCTCAGACACTATATCTCCTCTCAGACACTATATCTCCTCTCAGACACTATATCTCCTCTCAGACACTACATCTCCTCTCAGACTGTATAACTCCTCTCAGACCGTATAACTCCTCTCAGACCGTATAACTCCTCTCAGACCGTATAACTCCTCTCAGACACTATATCTCCTCTCAGACCGTATAACTCCTCTCAGACCGTATATCTCCTCTCAGACACTATATCTCCTCTCAGACTGTATAACTCCTCTCAGACACTATCTCCTCTCAGACCGTATAACTCCTCTCAGACCGTATATCTCCTCTCAGACACTATCTCCTCTCAGACCGTATATCTCCTCTCAGACACTATATCTCCTCTCAGACACTATATCTCCTCTGACTGTATAACTCCTCTCAGACACTATATCTCCTCTCAGACCGTATTTATTTTTATTTATTGGTTTATTTGGTCGGGACAGTGCATGTTAATGAACATACATGGGTCTCATGCATGTAAACAAGCCACACCGGATTGTAGCCTCGGGCTAATTTCCATCCGTTGTCCCCCATGCACACTCTCAAACACACTCTCATTCATCCTGGCCTATTGTACATGTTTTTAGTGGTAGGGGAAACCGGAGTACCCGGAGGAAACCTACGCAGACACGGGGAGAACATGCAAACTCCACACAGAAAGGCCCCGTCCAGGTGGGAATCGAACCCGGGACCTTCTAGCTGTGAAGCACAAGCACTAACCGCTGTACTACCGTGCCGCCAGTATAACTCCTCTCAGACTGTATAACTCCTCTCAGACTGTATAACTCCTCTCAGACACTATATCTCCTCTCAGACACTATATCTCCTCTGACTGTATAACTCCTCTCAGACCGTATAACTCCTCTCAGACACTATATCTCCTCTCAGACCGTATAACTCTTCACAGACTGTATATCTCCTCTCAGACTGTATAACTCCTCTCAGACTGTATAACTCTTCACAGACTGTATATCTCCTCTCAGACTGTATAACTCCTCTCAGACACTATATCTCCTCTCAGACCGTATAACTCTTCACAGACTGTATAACTCCTCTCAGACTGTATAACTCTTCACAGACTGTATAACTCCTCTCAGACTGTATAACTCCTCTCAGACACTATATCTCCTCTCAGACTGTATAACTCTTCACAGACTGTATAACTCCTCTCAGACTGTATAACTCTTCACAGACTATATAACTCCTGTTATGCACAATAATTCTTTTCCACTTACGAAGTAGTTTGTTTGACTTATATGTGCTACGAAGAGAACACTGGTGCGAGTGGAGAGAATAGGCAAAACAGAAGTGAGAGAAGTCAATCCGGAAGTGGCACCCCGCCACAATAAAGGTCCCATGGCCACAAATGGCCTACCTGTGTGGCTTCCGCCAATATGGTCATGCTTGCCACTTTCCTGCGGCGCTTTCCACGCCATATTAACAGAATGAAACGCCGCTTTTTAAGCATTAAAATGGATGCTTTTGCAGCCAATGGGTACAAGCTGCTAAGGCAAGAGCAGCGCACCATCGCGTCTCTGGGCTGAAACGAGGAGGACACTTCTGCTTCAGGTAAGTCGTTTTCTACTGACAAAATGAAAAGCGGTGTGCTCTTCCACTGTATCTATGAACCATATGTTTATTTTTGCAATGGAGAAGGCGTCAGTGTGGTAGGATGGGTATGCTAGTTAGCGATTAGCAATAGCTCCGATCTGTCAAAGTGCCTTTGTTTTGATAGCAATAGCTTAAGGCTAGCTAACCTTTCTCTCTTGCGGGGGGAGAATAACAGTACTTGGCAAAGAATAACCACAATATATCCGATGAATTATGTTCCATATTTCAGTTTAATGACCATAATTAATTAGATTTTGTCTGCTACATAGCAAAAATATACCATGGTAATCAACTAGCCCCAGCCTGGACGATCCTGCAGGTGACTGCTGCATCCAGAAGCCCATCTTCATCTTCAGATATCAAAAATCTTCATCAGGAGCAGCTGAAGATCAACCTGTTGCTCTAAGTCAGAGTCACCATCAAGCTGCGCAGTGAGGTTTGACTAAGTTACATTCTTCCTCAAAGTGACCAAAATTATGTACTCACAACATTTTTGTTTTGTTTTAATCCAGGATGAGAAATTTCAAACTGAGGATCCAAAATGTCCGACAGATATTGAGGATGGCTCAGCAGCAACTGTATGAAATCTTCAGCAACTTCCACCTCTGGACTGTTGCATGTTCAGCAGCTGCCTCCAGTACGTTGCAGTGCATCTGCTCTTGAGGATCATGTGGATTCCACTCCTTTCACAGAAGAGCTGCCTCTTACTTCGTGAATTTCCGGACAGCTGGCTGAATTATATTATATGTGGAATACTTCATAGCCAAACTGAAAACGTTTAAGATTCCCTGCAGTTCTTGTTTTGGTTTAATTTGGGCACCATTTCATTATTTTTTTGGGTCCCCTTTTTACATTAACACCCGTTTTCATAAATATTCAGCCTTGTGTAGTCCCTTTTTTTTTTGTAAACCTGTTTTTATTTCTTTGGACATTCTTGAAAGAGTTTGGAAATCTCAATATGAACAAGATGCTGATTTAACATTATATCAGTACCAGATGTTCCTCGAAACTAAGCTTGAGGTGAACTAGGAAAAACTGAGCCTTCTTAAACTTTAAACTTTAAAAACACAAGAAAATAAAATGTAACTATGTATAACCAAATACATAGATAAAGCATTGTGCTACATGTATGATTTAGTTAATACATTTAAATGAATACGTAAACAAGCCTTTTTCTTCTTTATATAACCAACGTTTTTAGCATTAGCACTCTCATAATCACTCAAACA
Source organism: Neogobius melanostomus (assembly GCA_007210695.1). Taxonomy (NCBI): domain Eukaryota; kingdom Metazoa; phylum Chordata; class Actinopteri; order Gobiiformes; family Gobiidae; genus Neogobius; species Neogobius melanostomus. The sequence goes on along the minus strand of VHKM01000126.1, from coordinate 719,892 downwards.
ATGATTTCAGCAGTTTACATTGAAATGGGTTGCCCAGCTTGATTTACAAGCAACAGCAATGCGGCTTACTTACGCTTCTCTTGTTTGTTTACACCTTATAAGTCCTTTGTTTCATTTGGGCCGTGTAGGAAACAATTTCAACATGGGTTCTACTTGATCAGTCCGACCATGTAGAACCAATGGTGGAGGAGCGAGACAGCTGGCCAGCGCTTCGGAAGACCCACGTTGGCGCTGAAGGGGTCCAACTCGGGGAGCGCATGCCCGGGGAGCCTGCCGCCACGGCTCTACCCCGCCGCTCCTGTCCGGGGGACATCCCTGGCCTCGACGCGCTGCTCCCTCGCCTCCTTCACGCAGCCCTTCCCGGTGTGTCGCGTTGTGTCCCATCCTTGTGTCCTCTCTTTCCTCGTCCGGTGCCCACCTCCTGCGCCTCGTCCATGCGTACGTCCCTGGCGCCTCGCACTCGTCTCTCCTCCGCGTCCATAGCGTCGTCCGCCCGTAGCGGGCCGTATCTCCCAGTTGCGTCAGTGCGTCCGTGCTTCGCCACCGCCGCCTCCACCCGGTGGCCCGTGCCTCCTGGCACTGGCTCGTGGCCCCCACACCACCTCTGCTTCGGTCCTTCCTCACCGGTAACTCACAAAACAACAGCCCTATCACCGTTAACAACAGCCCTATCACCGTTAACAACAGCCCTATCACCGTTAACAAAAGCCCCATCACCGGTAACTCACGAAACAACAGCCCCATCACCGTTAACAAAAGCCCCATCACCGGTAACTCACGAAACAACAGCCCCATCACCGTTTACAAAAGCCCCATCACCGGTAACTCACAAAACAACAGCCCTATCACCGGTAACTCACAAAACAACAGCCCTATCACCGTTAACAAAAGCCCCATCACCGGTAACTCACAAAACAACAGCCCTATCACCGTTAGTTAGTTAGTTATTTATTTCAAGCACACAATAAAAAAGTGTACAGTATGTACAACATATAACAATAATAGCAAGGAACACTGATAGTCAAAGAAATTCACCGCGGCTTGAAAAGGAGTGGGCTGAAGTTTAACACTTATCAATTCCCACCCCCTCTTCCAAAAACTTAATACAATAGTTTACTTCCTTAGTTATAATCATTTTCTTACAAAACACAAGCACATATATCGTTTTTTTACAATAAGTTAACAAAATTCTCGGCTAAACCAACTCACTTTCCTTCATTCTTGTAACGTTCAAAATAACTTCTTTAAATCTTTTCCTGAATTGTTTTATATTTGGACATTCCTTAAGCTGCTCATTTAAGCTGTTCCACAATTTTACCCCTTTTACGGAAACACAAAAACTTTTCCTCCTACTGTTTACTATTGGTAGTCTGAAATTCAGTTTTCTTCTCAACACATACCCTCCTTCCCTTTGAGTAAACCATTTTTGTACGTTTTGAGGTAAATCTTTTTGCTTTGCCCTATATGGAATTTGTACAGTCTGCAAATCCACAAGATCTTTATATTTTAATAATTTGGACTCCATAAAAATATATTTGTATGTTCCCTATAACCTGCCCCATGGATGATCCTTAAAACTCTCTTCTGTAAAATGACAAGTGGTTGAACTGTTGTTGTATAATTGTTTCCCCACACCTCAGCACAATAAGTAAAATATGGCAAGACTAGTGAACAATAGAGCATTCGTAAGGATTTCTGGTTTAAGACTTGACTTGCTCTACTAATTATTGCTATACTCCTAGAAACCTTGCTTCTAACATGACTAATGTGAGATTTCCAGTTCACTTTATTATCGATTATGACTCCTAAAAATTTTATTTCATTAACCTTTTCAATATTCACTCCATCCAGCTTAATTTCAATTTGCAAATTTGTTCGACCATTACCAAACATCATTAATTTTGTTTTCTTTAAATTTAGTGATAATTTGTTTGTATCAAACCATAATTTCATCTTCTCTAATTCCTTGTTTGTCTCCTGCACTAGTAACTGTAGATCACTGCCTGAACAAAAGATATTGGTGTCATCAGCAAACAATACTAATTTAAATACTTCTGACACTTGGCATAAATCATTAATATAAAGAATAAACAATTTCGGGCCCAACACTGCCCCCTGTGGAACACCACAAGAAATTTCCAGGCATTCCGAAATGTAATCTCCCAGTTTCACAAACTGCTTTCGCTGAGTCAAATAACTTTTGATCCAGTCTAGTGCCTTTCCTCGGATCCCATATCGCTCTAATTTTCCTAGTAAAATGTCATGATTGATCGTATCAAACGCCTTCTGAAGATCAATAAATATTCCAATAGTATGCCTTTTGTCATCTACTGAACTTGATATTTCTTCTATAGAGTCTACCAATGCGAGTGATGTTGCCCTTTTTGCTCTAAATCCATACTGGCATTCATTAAGTATATTATTTTTTTCCAAAAAGTTGTCAAGACGAGTAATAAAAAGTTTTTCTAGAATTTTTGAGAATTGTGGAAGCAGAGAGACTGGTCTATAGTTTGTAAATTGATGTTTGTCTCCAGATTTATAGAGTGGAATGACCTTTGCTATTTTCATATGATTGGGAAATGTGCCAGATTGAAATGATGAGTTGCAAATATAGGTAAGAGGTTTTGAAATGGCGTCAATAACATTTCTCACCACAGTCATATCAATATTGCTATAGTCATTTGAAGTTTTATTCTTACATTTTAAAACAATTTGAATGATCTCGCTTTCCTCCACCGGAGAAAGGAACATTGAATTTAAATTTCTTTCCATAAAGCTATAACCATATTGATCATTTCTGGGGTCAGGAATATTTTCAGCCAGATCCTTTCCAATATTGACAAAAAATGTATTGAAACTATTCGCCACCTCTGTCATATTATAATTATCTTTCCCTCCCATATTAAAATATTTAGGATAGTTTAACTGGCCAGAAGATTTTTTTATGACATTATTCAGTATTTTCCAAATTTCCCTCACATCAGATTTATTATTTTCTATCAATTTATTATAGTATTCCTTCTTAGCTTTTCTCAAGATATTAATCAATTTGTTTTTGTATTTCTTGTACTTATTTTCCGCATCTTTAGTTCGTTGTTTAAAAAACTCCTTATAAAGCAAATTCTTCTTTTTGATTGCATTTTGCAATCCCTTTGTAATCCAGGGATGGCCTTTTTTCTTTGAAGTTGTACGCATTTTCTTCAATGGGCAATTTTTATCATACAATTTCTGAAATATTATCATAAACTCATCGTAAGCATCATGCACATTGCTCTTATCATATACACCGTCCCAATTTTGTGCATACAATTCATTCTTAAAGACATTTAAAGATTCTTCAGATCTTAATCTTCTGTATTTACTTAATGGTTGCTGATTAGGGCTATGGTCGCTGTCAAACACTGTAAATACGGGCAAATGGTCACTGATGTCACTTATCAATATTCCACTTATTGCATTATTAAATATTTCATTTGTAAGAATATTGTCAATTAGTGTGGCACTATGAGTTGTTATCCTCGTAGGTCTAGTGATTTTAGGGTACAAATTCAAACTATAGATTGTACTGATGAAGTTTTCTGTCATTTTATGCTTATTTGGATTGAGCATATCTATGTTAAAGTCTCCACAAACAATGATTGTTTTACTTGCTTTTTTGGTATACATTTCCTCCATATATTCACTAAATTTTTCAACACATGAGCCTGGTTTCCTGTAAATACAACTTAGAATCACACTCTTCCTATATTCTCTGTGTACCTCAATTGTTAGACATTCAAATATATTTTCAACAGCGAGACTCATATCCTCCACAACACTAAATCTCAGGTTATTGTCCACAAATAATGCAACACCTCCTCCTGTTCCATGTTTTCGATCCATGTGTATAAAATCATATCCATCCAACTCAAAATTATCTTTTTTTTCTTTATGCATCCATGTTTCAGATATAGCAATTATACTGAATGGTTGTGCCAACCCATGCAAATAGCTCTTAATATTTTCAAAATTTGCATATAGACTTCTACTGTTTATATGAATAACGGAGAGTCTACCATCTTTGATGATTTGATTGTGCATTTCATCTGTGTAATAGCCACAATCATTGTTTGCACAAGTAAAAAAGTTATTGTCTGGATCGATATCATGTTCCATATCAAGACTTATGTAGTCAGTATAATCAAATGTCTGTAACTCCAGACTGGTTGTATCTTCTGCTGCAGATGAGTGCCTCATTTGAGTATGCGTGTCAGTCAGCTTACCTCGTATTCCAGTAGCTTGACAGCCTTGTTTACTCATACTCGGCTAGCTCATCCAAACTCCTCACCATCAATACTTTCGCTGCTTCTGGGCTTCCGTTTAGCTTTATAAACACTTTACAGTTGGCAGTCCATGTATGTTGTATTTTCTTTATTTTTCTCAGGTACCTGGCTTTCTTTGCGATGTCTGCATTGTGCTTCGTGAGATGCTCATTAATAAAAACACTTGTTCCTTTGAGCTTCTTTCCTTCCTTCAAGATCGCAATTTTATATTTTCTGTTTGCAAATCTCATGATAACAGTAGATTTATCTCCGGCGTTCCTCCTTGGCAACACATGGCAAGCCTCAACATTATTACAATCCATTTCGATTCCTTTTGATTGTAGAAATGTCGCCACTTGTTGCTCTGTCGAGCTGGTGTCAATCTCGGCAGCTGGATCCCTGCTGTTTGCGTCCACCGCTCGAGCATACGAACGGGGTTTCACCGTGAGCCCGGTTATTATGATATCATTCATCCTCGAATATTGTTCGAGGTCTGCAACCCGGTTCTCCAGCTGCGCTATTTTCGTGTCTTTCTCCGCGTTCTGGATGCGAAGAGACTGAACTTCCTTCACCAAGTCCAGAATGCGAGTCTGTTGCTCCTTTACCTCCGTGAGCTGTGTTTTGAGGAAGTTCAACGTGATTTTAATATCATCGAGTTCCTCGGCCACTTCACTTAACTTCTTCGGAGCCATTTAGCCAAATCGGTTTTGCTTCAGTTGTGCAGCTTGCACAACTGCTGCCGTTGACAACAGTTCCATCACTGTTAACAACAGCTCCATCACGGGTAACTCACAAAACAACAGCCCCATCACTGTTAACAACAGCCCCATCACCGTTAACAACAGCTCCATCACCGTTAACAACAGCCCCATCACCGTTAACAACATCCCCATCACCGTTAACAACAGCCCCATCACCGTTAACAAAAGCCCCATCACCGGTAACTCACGAAACAACAGCCCCATCACCGTTAACAAAAGCCCCATCACCGGTAACTCACGAAACAACAGCCCCATCACCGTTTACAAAAGCCCCATCACCGGTAACTCACAAAACAACAGCCCTATCACCGGTAACTCACAAAACAACAGCCCTATCACCGTTAACAACAGCCCCATCACCGTTAACAACAGCCCCATCACAGTTAACAACAGCCCCATCACCGTTAACAACAGCCCCATCACCGTTAACAACAGCCCTATCACCGTTAACAACAGCTCCATCACAGTTAACAACAGCCCCATCACCGTTAACAACAGCCCCATCACCGTTAACAACAGCCCCATCACCGTTAACAACAGCCCTATCACCGTTAACAACAGCTCCATCACAGTTAACAACAGCCCCATCACCGTTAACAACAGCCCCATCACCGTTAACAACAGCCCCATCACCGTTAACAACAGCCCTATCACCGTTAACAACAGCCCCATCACAGTTAACAACAGCTCCATCACCGTTAACAACAGCTCCATCACCGTTAACAACAGCTCCATCACCGGTAACTCACAAAACAACAGCCCTATCACCGGTAACTCACAAAACAACAGCCCTATCACCGGTAACTCACAAAACAACAGCCCTATCACCGTTAACAACAGCCCATCACCGTTAACAACAGCCCCATCACCGTTAACAACAGCCCCATCACTGTTAACAACAGCTCCATCACGGGTAACTCACAAAACAACAGCCCTATCACCGGTAACTCACAAACAACAGCCCCATCACCGTTAACAACAGCCCATCACCGTTAACAGCCCCATCACTGTTAACAACAGCCCCATCACCGTTAACAGCCCCATCACCGTTAACAACAGCCCCATCACAGTTAACAACATCCCCATCACCGTTAACAACAGCCCCATCACTGTTAACAACAGCCCCATCACCGTTAACAACAGCCCCATCACCGTTAACACAGCCCCATCACCGTTAACAACAGCCCCATCACCGTTAACAACAGCCCCATCACCGTTAACAACAGCCCCATCACCGTTAACAACAGCCCCATCACCGTTAACAACAGCCCCATCACCGTTAACAACAGCCCCATCACTGTTAACAACAGCCCCATCACCGTTAACAACAGCCCCATCACCGTTAACAACAGCCCCATCACAGTTAACAACAGCGCCATCACCGTTAACAACAGCCCCATCCAACAGCCCATCACGTTAACAACAGCCCCATCACCGTTAACAACAGCCCCATCACCGTTAACAACAGCCCCATCACTGTTAACAACAGCCCCATCACCGTTAACAACAGCCCCATCACAGTTAACAACAGCCCCATCACGTTAACAACAGCCCATCACCGTTAACAACAGCCCCATCACCGTTAACAACAGCCCCATCACGTTAACAACAGCCCCATCACCGTTAACAACATCCCCATCACCGTTAACAACATCCCCATCACCGTTAACAACAGCCCCATCACCGTTAACAACAGCTCCATCACCGTTAACAACAGCCCCATCACCGTTAACAACAGCTCCATCACCGTTAACAACAGCTCCATCACCGTTAACAACATCCCCATCACCGTTAACAACAGCCCCATCACCGTTAACAACAGCCCCATCACCGTTAACAACAGCCCCATCACCGTTAACAACAGCCCCATCACCGTTAACAACAGCCCCATCACTGTTAACAACAGCCCCATCACTGTTAACAACAGCCCCATCACTGTTAACAACAGCCCCATCACTGTTAACAACAGCCCCATCACTGTTAACAACAGCCCCATCACCGGTAACTCACTAAACAACAGCCCCATCACAAACTCCACTGTAAACCTCCCACACTCCGTATTAGACAGAGATATGTTTTAAACTTCTAATACTAACCCCAACCTTAACCATTCACATTTTCTCCCGTTTGGCATTATCCAAATATAAAAGCTTCTTGAAAAAAGTGTCAAAAGATAACAAAAAAGCAACAACAACAAAACAACAACAAAAGCAACAAAAAGAGGTTAAGAGGTTGAACATCACGGGGCTCATTCATTTCATTTCAGCTTCATCAGCAACAAGATACAAATCTGCGACAGGCGTTTCATGGAGTTTAGCTTCTAGATGCTAACACAAGATTTAAATGGTCGGCTCTGTTAAAGGTTTCTGTTTCAAAATCCCTAATGTCTGACATAAAAAGCACATGACACAAACCAACTGGGACAATGACGTCTCAGGAAAAGCACAGTCCACGTGAACGCAGCATAATGCTTGATTTGATGTGATTATATCCAGGGGTTAAAGTGTGATTTGGGAGGTGGGGGAACTCTAACCTTTAACAAGCAGTAGGAATCGCGCTACATTTTAAAAAAATGTATGTACTTAGGTACTGACATGTAGTCATGGGTTCTGAACAGATACTGCACAATACAAGGTATTTGATACTGTAATTATTTTATTTTCCAATATTTTTTAATACCTTGAATTATTTTTAGATATCCTTTAGTAGGTTTTAACAATCATAAATGATTGGAGGTCTATGTGATTTACTAAATGAACAAATTCTGCTTTTGCCAGATCCACTCTTTTGGGTTCTTCTTAGATGTAGGACTGCAGAGCACCATGCCTGCCCAGAGAGGAGCTTAATAGATTATAGAAACAAATAAAATGTCAGGATCCACTTATTCAAAGAAGGCCCAACCAAAGAAATGAACATGTGCTGAAACATTACTTTTTAACAATTTTGGCTTGTTATTATGTTCTTTATTTAAGAAAATCCTCTTTCACACTCAGTGGTGCTTACAGCAGGGCTCTTGCAGGCTGGTCAGGGGTGAGCCTCCCACCACCAAACGTATTCATATTTTTGGGATAAATAAATGAAAATTTAATTATCATCACTGCTTGAACAGAATAGAATTGGGCCTAAACATAAAAGTTATATTATATTCCAGCATTTTAAGGCTTTAGAGGAAAAAAACACAGCAATAGATTAATACAGAATAATAAAGAGCCTAATAATAAACTAGGTTTAGTTCTACTCAGAACTAAACCAGGATTAAGCCAGGGCAAAAACATGCAATATCAGGACTAAGGCAGGACTAAATCACATCTAAACCAGGCCAAAGGCCTAATACAGAATGAGAGAGCTGCATGTGAGACCAGTACATCTCAAACAACATGACTAATGGTGCGTTCCACTTATGTCGGAAGTCGAGATCAAGTGGAACGCACCATAACTCCTGCTCAGCCACGGCTCCTCAGCGCTGAGCAGACAGACCATGGAAAATAATAAATAAGGGCGGACCAAACGCTGTTCTGTCCAGACCTCGCACTTTACGAAAAAACTCAGTAAATGAAGCGCTCCTTGGAGATGGCGCGCTCATCCACATATTCAGCTTCAGCCTCGTTTACCATGTTAACTTTGCAAAGAGCATCTCTGTGCTTGTACATTTCCCACAAACACGTATTGAATGAAGTCAGAGCAGAAAGGAAGAAAAATGCACCTGTCAGATAATGATTCAGATGTTATTTAGTAAAGTTAGAGCCCAGGGAGCGAGGTTTAGCGTGTTGACCGGTTAAACACGAGTGCTGGTGGTGCAGAGCAGTTTTCCAAAACTCACGCACCATCAGCGTTATCGTCCGCTTTACAAACATCCACAGCTGAACTGGTGTTCCTTACCTTAAAGTCGCTGGTTAAGCCCTTTGCACCGGCAGGAACACACGCTGCACCTGACGCGGACCGCGAGGAGTCCTGCTTCTGCATGGGATAATCCGAGCAAACACGATTCATACTGTCCTTGTGCTGCGGTTTGATCAAATCTGTCAGTCCGTCCAACGATAAGCCTCCTGTTTTCTCAGTTTAGCGTCTTACACCGTTAACAGAGCCATGTTTTCATTTGAGCCCGCGCTAGGAGATGATGGTCCGGAGCCGGAGGCACACTGTTACGCAAAGTGCCGCGAACTTGCTGTGGAGCTACGCGAATGCGGCGCGGATAATACCGGAAAAAATATAATTTTTATGGAAAATGAGGTCAGATTATATTTTTTGGCCCCCGGGACGCATATTGAGTAGGCCCAACCTAGTACTTTTATTGCATTGATTTATCTCACAGGCAGAATTTCGTATGTGCGTGAAAATGACAAAGTTGCAATCATGAACCTTTTTTTTTTCTTTTTTTTTTTTTGCCATGCGAAGGTGGGGGAACGCCGTTCCCGACCGTTCCCGCCCACTTTAACCCCTGATTATATCTTAGGAGAGTTTCCAACGACCCTGGTCCTAATCTCTGTCTGTGTGGTCATCATCATCATCATCATCATCTCAGCGACTGTCCTCACGATCTACTGCAAGAGACGCTCACGTAAAGGTAAGTGTCCAACGTCCTCATGTCCAGACACGTGTGAAGAGTCTAATGAAGGTTTTGTGTCACAGATCGGGCGACAGGCGGAGGAGAGGGAGGTCCAAACTCTGAGGCAAGTGGGATTTTATTTAAGGCGAGACCAAAGCTCCTGTAATGCCCCGCACTTACAGGAGAGGAACCAGCCCACGTGTAACTTCAAGGTCTTTTATTAGTAACAAGCTGCTGTTCCAGCCACAGTGAAGTGAAGACCACAATGTTCCAAATACATCTATGGAGAAACATTAACTCAGTGAATAATTAAACACGTTATTGTGAAGATTAGGTCCTTTTTTTGTTTTCAAGTCAAATGTTTAAACTTAAACATTAAATTTGAACTGTTGTGTTTCTTCTGAATTAAATAAAACTAAATACTTTAATGTTATTTTCCTCAGAGAGAATACGAGAACATCCGCCCAGAGTCTGAAAGGATTTACCAAGACCTGCGTCTGGAGGAAATGGAGCCGATCTACAGCGACCTGCACCGGCGCTGAACAGACTCCTCCCCCACGTCACGTTTGGGACGAGTCCTGGGGCCTCATTTATCAAACTGTGCCTGAGACTCTGACTTTGAACGTGCGTAGGAAAGTAACGCAATAATCTATATGCAACGTTTTTTTTCTGATTTTTGAACCCTGCGTCTGCGCTCACACCTGACCACAATCTTCCTTTCTCTGATTACACGTGTAAAATATATAAACAATCTGAAATAAACTGCTGTTTTCAAAGCATTTCTTCTGATGCCTGTGACTTAAGGGCCCGTCACAGCCGGCGCATTGACCGCAGCCATTTTGTCCCACATTTGTTCTGCACCAAAATTGAAATTGTCATCAGCTGCAACCACTGGGAACAACATAGCATTAAAAACAATCCAAGAGGTTTGCAAAAACATGGCCTCCTGCTGGTCTGACCAAAAAGCAATATTGAAACAAGTATTAAAAAAAAAAAAACCTTAAGGGGTTTGCGATCAGTTTTTCTGCAGCCATGGCCTCAGTGCTGCCCTCTATCCCCCTGACAAAATAAAATCCACTTTTAGTAGGGCGGCCATATTGGCCAGAGTGACCTGGCGCCAAAGGCGCCATTTCATGCACTCGCATTTGAACGAACTCGTCCTAGGGCGTTGAACGCAGCGACTCCCCGGTCGCTCCAGATCATCTACACAAGTGGGACATTAAAAGTTGTTAAAAACTTTGTAATAGGATTAACGGTGTTGTCATGGCAACGCCATGAATTCCGCATCCATTTTCAGCGCTCGCCGTCACCTTTAAAGAGTCGTAACTCGCACAAACCGGCCAATGAGACCTGCAAGGGCCTTTCAATGCCACTTGCGGCTTTAATTATTATTATTATTATTATTTATTTATTGAATTGAGTTATGTGTGAAGTATGATGTAAGCCCTGCATAGTGTGGTACATTAAAAAGCCAGGGTGTAGAGTGGGCCAGTTGTAGAGGGCAGTAACTCCCCACCAACAAACCCCCCTCTTGTTCAATTTGTACATGCTTCCACTGGGTCAATTGATATCCAGTAACAACGTGTCCTATCATAACTACGCAGACGATACTCAGATCTATGTTTCACTGACAGTGGGTGAACATGGGCCTGTAGATACACTGTGTCACTGTATCAAACAGATTAGTGTGTGGATGCAACAACGTCCTCCAGCTAAATACAGATAAAACTGAGATAATTGTCTTTGGCCCACAAAAACACAGAGAGGTCGTCATTGGTCATCTTGAAACGCTTTCATTGGGACCGAGAAGTCAAGTTAGAAATCTCGGAGTAATCATGGACTCAGACCTGAATTTCAACAGTCATATTAAATCCATTACATCAGCGGCTTATTCCCACCTAAAAAACATTGCTAAAATAAAACACATAGTGTTTAAACAAGACTTGGAGAGATTAATTCAGGCATTTGTCTCCAGCAGGTTAGACTACTGTAACTGCTGCTCACTGGCCTTTCTAAACGAGCTGTTAGAGCTGCAGAACATCCAGAACGCTGCTGCTAAAGTCCTGACAAGAACCAGGAAATACGACCACATTAGTCCAGTGCTCCGGTCTCTGCACTGGCTTCCTGTCACTCAGAGAATAGGTTTTTGATTGTATTTTAACACATTTTAATATATACAATATTCCAAATTTTTAATGTATTTTTAAATGTAATTGTATCATGTTTTTTTTTTAAATCTTTTTATTGCATTTTTATTGTGCTTGGGTGTCTGGTGCTGCTGTGAGGCACACTGAGTTGTACACATGAAATGTGCCATACAAATAAACTTGCCTTGCCATGTTTTGTTTACAGAATCCCATATTTGCGCCCACACACATTTCACTAAAAATAAAATAAAACAAATGTTATTATTGTAAAAGCCATAGTGTCCCCATTCTCCCCCTCGTGAAAGAAACACAGCTGAGGCAGGTGCTTACAAAACTTATAGAAACTAAAGTGCAGCATACTTTGAAATAGCCAAAATAAAAACAGTATAATTGAAGTTAAGACGAGAAGAAGTTAATAAAAATAAAACATTTGCAACTTAGCAGAAACATTAGCTTTCGCATAGTCGAAATGAAAAGGAAAACTTTTAAAGGATCTGTATCATGCTATTTTAGCCATTCCAAAGTAAAGTATAGGCATATATATGATATATTGTACCTCTATCACTATGGAGTACTCATTTTTGAGAGAAATATAAGTATTTTCTGGGGGTATTTTCCAAACCCGGAAGATAAGACGCTTCGATTCAGTTAACTCCGCCCCTCTCTCTGCTCATTCCACATTTGCAGTATTATAAATATAAATATCGCTGCAAAAAGTGAAGTTACTTCACATAATGCAGTTATAAGGAGTTGACATGTGCAAAGCAGTTTCATAAATGGCTAACACACACGCTAACATGCGTTTTGATTGACTCACCGCTCAGTTTGGACTCCCATGAGATCGCGTTGGTTATAAAAGTTATAAAAGTTAATCCACTTTGATTCTGGCCAAGGTTCACCAAGCATCCATCAGGTTGGTTGATATAGTAGCTAGCTTAATCCCGGAAAGAAATTCCAACTTCTGGCGAGTGCACTCTTCTTTAGGAAGGTTGAATAGTCCTGTTCCTCTCGTAGCCAAACGCGCATCCGTGGCATTATCGGTAAGAAAAAAGAACAGGCGTGTCCAGAGTAGGTTAGAAAGAGCTCAGTCTTCAAAAACAACACTTATGCTCGGATCCATGGCTCCTCCAGCCGTGGGTGCGCTTGATTAGCGTCGTGGGACAGCACAGACGCTTCGGAGGGTTGCTGTTTTGTTTTTTTTGTTTTTTTTTTTTTTTCAAAAAAAAAAAAAAAAAAGCTGTTTTATAAATAAAAATCAGGCCGTAAGGCATTACATTACAGACGTAGAGCACTTCCGTTCCGCTGTGACGACACAACTGAACAGCTCAGTGGTTTACCAGGAGAGGGCGGAGCAGCTGCTCAGAGAGCAGGATTCAGGAGGATTACTTAGAACTGCGTGAATGAAGCCAAAAACCGCTCTGGGGGTGTTTTTGATAAGGAAATAGCATAACAACATGGCTAAAAGCTCCAAAAGTCGATTTTGCATGATATAGGACCTTTAAAAGCGGGGGTTTTATTTACAGACAGATTGAAATACCTTAACATACAACAAAACTTACATTTGGGTCTAAATGCTGCGGTCAGCTGTGACGGCCGGGGGACACGTGTTCCTACAGCCAGCCCACATCAGGACGTCCGAGAGATGCCCCCGGACACGCACCTGCAGAGGTGTGAGGGGAGGCACCAGTGTGTCTAGGATGCTGCGTGGGATGGGAGGTGCGAACTAATTTGAATATGCTAATTAGGTTAATTGTGCTAATTTAGAAAAAGGACATTTATATACTACCAGACTTGCCAAGTTTGTAAAAAAAAAAAAAAAAAAAGGAGTACTCCACCACAGGGCATCCATCCATATCACCGTCTTTTTATCGCTCGCGTAGTTTCGTTCAATATACAGTGAGGAAAATAAGTATTTGAACACCCTGCAATTTTGCAAGTTCTCCCACTTAGAAATCATGGAGGGGTCTGAAATTGTCATCGTAGGTGCATGTCCACTGTGAGAGACATAATCTAAAAAAAAAAATCCAGAAATCACAATGTATGATTTTTTAACTATTTATTTGTATGATACAGCTGCAAATAAGTATTTGAACACCTGAGAAAATCAATGTTAATATTTGGTACAGTAGCCTTTGTTTGCAATTACAGAGGTCAAACGTTTCCTGTAGTTTTTCACCAGGTTTGCACACACTGCAGGAGGGATTTTGGCCCACTCCTCCACACAGATCTTCTCTAGATCAGTCAGGTTTCTGGGCTGTCGCTGAGAAACACGGAGTTTGAGCTCCCTCCAAAGATTCTCTATTGGGTTTAGGTCTGCAGACTGGCTAGGCCACGCCAGAACCTTGATATGCTTCTTACAGAGCCACTCCTTGGTTATCCTGGCTGTGTACTTCGGGTCATTGTCATGTTGGAAGACCCAGCCTCGACCCATCTTCAATGCTCTAACTGAGGGAAGGAGGTTGTTCCCCAAAATCTCACAATACATGGCCCCGGTCATCCTCTCCTTAATACAGTGCAGTCGCCCTGTCCCATGTGCAGAAAACACCCCCAAAGCATGATGCTACCACCCCATGCTTCACAGTAGGGATGGTGTTCTTGGGATGGTACTCCTCATTCTTCTTCCTCCAAACACGTTTAGTGGAATTATGACCAAAACGTTCCATTTTGGTCTCATCTGACCACATGACTTTCTCCCATGACTCCTCTGGATCATCCAAATGGTCATTGGCAAACTTAAGACGGGCCTTGACATGTGCTGGTTTAAGCAGGGGAACCTTCCGTGCCATGCATGATTTCAAACCATGACGTCTTAGTGTATTACCAACAGTAACCTTGGAAACGGTGGTCCCAGCTCTTTTCAGGTCATTGACCAGCTCCCCCCGTGTAGTTCTGGGCTGATTTCTCACCTTTCTTAGGATCATTGAGACCCCACGAGGTGAGATCTTGCATGGAGCCCCAGTCCGAGGGAGATTGACAGTCATGTTTAGCTTCTTCCATTTTCTAATGATTGCTCCAACAGTGGACCTTTTTTCACCAAGCTGCTTGGCAATTTCCCCGTAGCCCTTTCCAACCTTGTGGAGGTGTACAATTTTGTCTCTAGTGTCTTTGGACAGCTCTTTGGTCTTGGCCATGTTAGTAGTTGGATTCTTACTGATTGTATGGGGTGGACAGGTGTCTTTATGCAGCTAAAGACCTCAAACAGGTGCATCTAAATGTAGGATAATAAATGGAGTGGAGGTGGACATTTTAAAGGCAGACTAACAGGTCTTTGAGGGTCAGAATTCTAGCTGATAGACAGATGTTCAAATACTTATTTGCAGCTGTATCATACAAATAAATAGTTAAAAAAAATCATACATTGCAA
The DNA here is from genome assembly GCA_007210695.1 of Neogobius melanostomus. Lineage (NCBI taxonomy): Eukaryota > Metazoa > Chordata > Actinopteri > Gobiiformes > Gobiidae > Neogobius > Neogobius melanostomus. The sequence continues at coordinate 704,773 of VHKM01000126.1, read as the reverse complement.
TTTCTGGATTATTTTTTTTAGATTATGTCTCTCACAGTGGACATGCACCTACGATGACAATTTCAGACCTCCATGATTTCTAAGTGGGAGAACTTGCAAAATAGCAGGGTGTTCAAATACTTATTTTCCTCACTGTACGTGGTTTTTCTAGCCCCACATTGGATCAAAGTGAAAACAAGGCCTAAACAAGGTGAGACTGAACAAATCAGTCAGCTCTGAATGCAGGATGGTTCCAAGCAAAGCTGGGAGACTGTAAATCAATCCAAAATATAAGTTGCAACGAGACAATTAGGGGGAGGGGGCCTGGGGATCCTCCATTAGAAATATTTTAAGTGCAAGGGTCATATCTCCTGCATTTTGGTGCAGTTTAACAGACAAAGCCCACTGTCTTATAAATAAGATTATGAATACAAAAAACAAACTCAGTATGTAAAACCTGGGTAACACTTTATTTATGTAACAATCAGTAATAACTTATATCTATGTATGTGATAAAGCATACAGTAAACCTTTAGGGTCAAAATGCGTACAGCTTGGCAGGTCTGTAGTACTATCTCTGCTGGCTGGTGCTGGGCTGCGAGGCGCCGGGAGGAGCGTGCGCCTCTTTGTATTGCTGACTCCACGTCTGAGGCTCCTGTTCATGGAGCTGCAACAGAAACACGTCTGAGCAGCTTCTTATACAAGACGCTCTGTTGAACTCATTTAGCAGGGTTTATACAGACACAAACATGTCACATTTAATGCCTTTTTATGCCCATACATAGGACTATCACTATAATTACTGAGTGTTTTGCTCCGCGGTGAGAGGATTAAGAGGGGAGCAAAGCATTTCCCGGATACAGACGACCACAGGGGGAGCTTTACAGGAGCTGCCGCTGCGCTACTATTAACGGCCACTACTCAAAAGATCACTCAAAGATGCGCGAGTGGATGGAAACTTCAGTCCAGGTCTGTTTTTGATGAGAGAACAACACTGAAACACACTGGTAAAACACTCTAAACCAGGGGTGCCCAAAGTGGGGCCTGCACAATTCCATTGGCCCGCCAGAGAGTGACCTACTTTAGCGCCGCATCTGGTTAATACCAACTCTCTCCCATTCATTCTCAATGGTAAATATGGATGCAGTACACTTTCTGGCCACTAGCGTCAAATTGGGGGCGCTGTTTCACTCCTTTCACAAAGTTAAGGAAACACTGCTGTGGTGTCTTGGTGTTTATCAATCCTAGGCTGTTTCCGAAACCCGTAAATTGTAGCCTCTAAGTCAGTGTTTTTCAACCTTTTTAGAGCCAAGGCACATTTTTTCATTGAAAAAATCACGAGGCACAACACCAGCAGAAAATGTTAAAAAATAATGTAACTCTGTAGCCTATATTCACAATATAAAGTGGTTCTCATCAAAGTGTCTTGAATAGGAACACCGTATGGTCTCGCTAGCCACAATGCCTCTGTCACCGCCACCTGTCACATCATGCATACCTTATTCTCTTGTCTCAAAGAAATGAGCTTCCTGCGGCCACTTACTGAGCGGCCACTTACGAGCACAGAGACTCGACAACGGCATATTATCTGGGGATTATAATTCATTTGTTTTCAAAAAATATTTTTTAGACCCATAGGTGAAATTTGATAATTTCCCAAGGCACACCAGACAATATCTCACGGCACAGTGGTTGAAAAACACTGCTCTAAGTCCTAACACTAGCAACTAATCCTTAACCTTTCATGGGGTCAACTGTTAGATCTCTATGCAGTTAGTGAACTAGAGCTTCAGCAGCATTTGCCCAATTCAACCATCCTTACCCAGGGGAAGTGACATCACCAACAGCTGTTCTTCTTCTTTAAAGTTCAGTGCAGGCCAAACTAAAGCGCATACCGCCACCTACTGTATATTCAACAACAACATAGTGTCCAAATAAAGACATTTAAGGTGAAAAAAAAGAAAAATCGAAATGTGCCATCACATTTTCCTTTAGCCTTATTTTATAAGCGGTTTCATAAAGCTACAGTATGCAAATTAGCTATGTGGCTTAAGTTTCTACTAAATGAAAACAAAAGCACAAACTGTCTCATTTAGGCCATTTACTGACGAGGCTCTTTAAAACCATGTGACTGAGCTGTGGTGACAACATGTATTTTGTCACTTTTATAAAGTTTGGCTTGTGCAGAATCTCTTATATATATAGTTTTTTTAAATTAATTGTGCACCTGTCAGTCAACAGTGCTTTGCTCTTGAAGAATCACTCGAGGGTGGGGGCGAGGGGGCGAGCATGCGGTGCAGTGGCTTATGGGATGGCACATGGCTCCTAATCGCCAGTGAGTTTGCATCAGAGGTCCCTAATAAGTCAATTTTGCACAATCAGGTTGCTAAGAGTCTCAAAATTCCAATAAATGTCCAAAAACGTTCAATGGGAACTTGAGCGCGGAAATTTGGGGAATTTTCAGAAATGAAAAAAAAGGTAAAAAAAAAAAAAGAAAGGTTTTTGCGGGTTTTGTTACTAAACAACTGGTGAAAATTACTACCCATTAATGATCTTCTTAAACCATTAAACCATCATTTGAGTGATGTCACACTCCGCACCCGTACAAGAGTGAGGCCCATATCGTCAGGTCAAACCTAACACGACTTTCCTAAACTGACATTCAGCTTAAAGGGATATTTCAGGATTTTTGACATAGGGCCTCATTTCCTAGTTATCCAGAGTGTTGTTGATGTCTGGAGATATTTTTTTCTCAAATTCATGCAGTTCTTATATTTGAAGAGTCTAGTGGCGCTAGGCTAGGGCAAGGCTAACGCATTTCTATGGTATCAGTTAGCCTGCATTAAAAACAGTCTGACCCACTCCACAGTGCACCTGAGGTAAATCACTTATAACACCAGACTAACCATATAAATGTCTGTCGATAGAATCATTTTAACCACTTTCCATTTAAAATAACTTATATTTGAGCGGCATCAGCTTCGTGGCTGTAAGCTAACGCAGCGGCGGAGTGATCTGCGAGAAAATAGTCCCTCAAAAAGCGGTAATTCATGTGATACAAGGTCAGTTATATTTCAAAAAATATTCTATCCTGAAATATCACTTTAATCCTCTTTCTAACATATAATGATCATTATTATAATTTTAAAACAATTCAATATTGTAATGCTGCACACACTTGTATGAAAGATGGAAACAAACATGGAAAGAGTCTGTTCCATTTCCAAAAGCTCTTCTTTGTATCGGCCATAACCTTAAACACCGTCCAATTCAAACCCTTGTGTCGGACGCGACCGAGATGATTTCTTTGAGACTTTTCACCTCTGCTGTGATGGATATTTCAATGTATAATCATCAAATCAAATTTGTATGCTTCAGTTTATATCTGTCTGTAAAGAAGCAACCTTCAGTAGTGTTAATTCCTACTAAATGTTTAAAATTTCCTTAATGGGAACAACAGGTAAACCATAAAGAAAACAGGAGTATTCTAGTAAACATTACTGGGAATAATAGTACCTGTTAAGACCATATTTATGTACGGTGGTGAAGTTGGTAGAGTGGGTTGTCTCGTGATTGGAAGGTCGTGGGTTTGAATCCCCGCAAATGCACACTGTTGTTGTGTCCTTGGGCAAGACACTTCACCCACTTTGCCTCCAGTGTCTGCGTACACTGGTGTATGAAAGAGAGTGAATGGGTGACTGGTTCCTTATTGTAAAGCACTTTGGGCCTAATGAAGGTAGAAAAGTGCTATATAAAGTTGAGTCCATTTACCATGTATCAAAAGTAATCAGTACTAGGATTTCCCAGTTGCCTTTACTAACATGTCGAGTAATCATAAGTAATGAATACTCTCTTAATCATACTAGCATTGCTCAACATTGGATTTAAGTACTCTGTATCACGTTTACAATTTACTCCAAGTAAGCGCAATGATTTGTAATTTACAGTGAACATGAATCATTGCAGAGGGTTTTTTCTGTCCGTGCGCAGCTTTAAACTCTTAGAGGAATTAGCCTGTTGTGCATTAAAATGGCATTAAATCTGACTTGTGGAGCGCGTGGCGTCATAATCAGTCGCTCACCTGTCCCATGAACTCGAGGATCTTGGCTTTCGACACCTCGACCTCGGCGCGCTGTCCCCATCGAAACTCGTACTCGATGGGCTCCGTGTGAGGGACCCGCACGAACTCCAGATACCTGACAGTGACAGTCCGGATGTTGGGAAACTCCACAAAACATTATAAAGGGAACGTTTGGCCTATTTGTTAACCTCTCTTTACCCCCACCTGAACCCAGCACATTTGATCCAGTTTGGCTTTACCCAAATCTAAAAGCGTCTTGAACGTCAAAAGATTTATGAGCCCGTTGAGAGGCTCCCCCTCTCAACGGGCTCATAAATCTTGTCATTTTAAAGCACCACTCAGTATAGGATTATAAAGTCGTTCACAACATCAACTAGTTAGGGCAGCAGGGTGGGGGCTCGCTGGTGGGGGGCTACCGCCCTCTCCCAGCTTGCCACATAATACCATGGCTTTTTAACGCACCTCACAAACAGGGAAAACAAAAACCACTGACAGAACAATCTTAACCAACATTATTACAGTTGAAGCAGGTATGATAGACACGAGAAACATGATACATTTCAAGATGATATTTTTGAGAATGATATTATTGTCATTGTTATTATGGTGATGATGATAATATATGTATTATAAATATATGTGTGCTAGTAATCTATTTCAGTAATTCTAAGTTTTTTCATGAGGATTTTTAGTATACCATTGAATAATGACTGAATACATAAGCTTAAGCAACCAAGTCCAACAGACCAGTGCAATATTGCCATTAATTGTGCGTCTGCAGGAAAAAAGGAAACTGAAGTGTGATTAATTTCGATTAATATTTTTAATCGCACTAAACCTCATGTAATTAATTAATCGCAATTAGTTGAAAAAAGTCCCGGCCCTAATATGTATACATATGTCTGTATGTGTATATATATATATATATATATGTATATCTAAAACACTATGACTATTTAAACAGTAAGTAAATCAATAGAATGGTGACCAGAATGGTAATATATGCAATGATAAAAAAAAAAGAGAAAATTATTTAAAAAAAAGTAAATACACTCAGAAATCACAATTATTTGTATTGTATTGTATTTTGAAATTGGGGTATAGGCACTTATTAGCTTTCTTGCTTCGGCCTACTCCTTTTGAGTTATTATTTATTTTTATTTTTTCTTGGATTTTTTTTGTGATCATGTAAATGAAATGATGTAAATAACTCATTGTAAATAATAGCTCAAATAAATAAATCAAAATGAAAAAAGAAACAGTGACAAAAATGAGACAAAAACGTGACGAAAAAGCCACAAAAGAGTAACAGAAAAGTGATGAAAATGTGGGGAAAAGATCAGTTTAGATGAGTTTTGTAGGTCTCAGCTTTCAAATGAGACTGGCCTATAGGCTCATTAGATTTGGGTAAAGCTGAAGGGTTTAGAGGTTAAAGGAGATAAAGAGGTCGGTGTTGGGAGCGGCAGAGCTCAGACACACTCCTGCCGTGAGTCTGTTTCCGCTCCGCTCCCGTTTCTCTGTGGCGCGGTATAAACCAGAGCCTATGGTCTGAGAGGCACTGGCTCTGAACGCGCCAACGGGCCCGGGCGGGACTCGAACCGGCCGCCTCCCGACTGCAGACCCAGTGCGTTAGCGGACTGAGCCGAGCGGACTCACCTCTGTCGCACAAACTCGTCCGTGACCAGCTTCTTCACGTCACCGAACAGCGCGTGCTTCTCGCTGAACGCACAAAAGCAAAACAAATGACATCACCTCTGAGGTTAATTTGGGTTAAACAGGTTAAAGTCTTTACCCGGGATCCACTCGCAGCTTCTTCAGAGTGTTCCAGATCAGACCTGCAACCACAGCAACACAGACACAGGTTTATAATCCACAAAACTGTATTTGTCGTTGTCGTAGGTTGACGTAATTGAACAGTGACACGTTAGCACCACGGTTAGCGCTCGTGCTTCACAGCTAGAAGGTCCCGGGTTCGATTCCCACCTGGACGGGGCCTGTGTGGAATTTGCATGGTGGTCGTCAGAGGGACCACGGGCGCAGTCCCGACAGTGTTTCTAATGTAAAGTGCTCTGTGATTATGTCTACACAGATAAAGTTTTTTTTTCTGCTAAATTAAACATTTAACGCAGGGATTACTCAAAACTGTGTGAATGTCGTGAAATACTATTACAGGTTTGGCTTTGACAAGGGAAAGACGTTATAACATAGTTTAAAGCTCAAAAAGCTCAAGTTAAAAAGGTGCATGTTACTTTTTATGTGGAAAAATAAGTGGATATTTGTAGAGTGGTCAGCATGGAGCCTTTACTTTCCATCTTCCAACTTCTATGGCGGCACGGTGGCGCAGCGGTTAGTGCTCTCGCTTCACAGCAAGAAGGTCCTGGGTTCGATTCCCACAAAGTCATGTAAAGATCTTTGCGACCATGTCTGTGAAAGGCGCTATATAAATAAAGTTCTTCTTCTTCTAAATTAACAAGATTAACCCGGGTTTACTCAAAACTGCGTGAATGTCGTGGAATTACGAGGGAGTGATGTTATAACATAGTTTAAAGTTGCATTATGCAACTCTTTATGTGGAAAACCAGTGTGATGGAAAGTGAAGGTGCCACGGAGGCCACTCTACAGCCGCTGGGTCAAAAAGCTCAAATATCAACTTTTTTTCCCACCGATAAAGTTGCATAATGTACCTTTAAGGCGAGCCACTACAGACAAACTCAATTTTCTCAATTTTCTGTTTTTTGGGCTAGTTTGGTCTCTAACATAATAACTTTCACCTGGGAAAAAAATAATCCATAATCTTCTCAGTAACATATTTAATTATTAAATGTCCATAGATTTATTTGAGAAAATTGTAATTTCAAGAGACATTTTCTCAAAATGCATTTTTCTCTCTTTGAGAAGACAATAAGAGGCACCTACAGACTTCAAACTTTCCAGCCTTGGACTTAATATTTTCAAGGATTTTTGAATATCTCATTCCTAACCGGACTTATTAAGTTTAGAATTTCAAAAAAACAAGGTGAAATTTGAATTTTTTACAGATTTTTCCACTAATAATTTAAACAGCTTAAGATCCAAAATCCCTTTGAAAAAGTCTTTGTAGCAAATATGTCACAAAATAAAACCAAGTGTAAACCTTGATCCATTATTCAGATTTCGTCATAGAAAATATAGAGAATTTTGGGCATTTTTATGCATAAAACGCCTTATTTTTATATGAGAACATAAAATGACAAAACAAAACGTATCATATTTATGTCAGTGTCTAAAGTTTCAAACTGATAACTCTACATTTAAAGCTTTCCCTCTTCACCGGCAGCGTCTCGCCTTAAAGGGGAAAGAAGAACTCGAGACAAACTTACTTTCTTTGACGACTCCCCGTTTCATGAAAATGACACTCAGAATGACGAAGAGCAGACCCATCTTTGGATTGGAGGGAGCGCTGAAAACAGAGGCACCGTCACAACCGGAGTTTGACACAAAATACAGAAGCTGCAGACGCACTTGAGCGGCGCCGTCGCCTCTGACAGCTCCAGTTTGTTGATCAGGATGTACAGGTGGTTTTTGGTGTCGATCTCCACCAGTTTAAACCCAAACACCTGGAGACGAGACTCTGAATATGAATATGTATTTTAATGACAAAGCTCTGAGCAGAACTCACCTGGTCCAACGTCTGAACGACTCGTCTGATGATCTCCGGGTAAACATTTCTGTAATCTTTAAGGATATTTCTCACCAGATCTGAAAGATAAAAACAACATTTTCTTATCGACTCTTGTTTTAAAGCTACGAGTGACCAGTTCTAAAAGCACACACAGAAAAACTGGGAGTGAAGGGTATTAGTTCCATGAGTGAAGGCCACTCGCCGCCATATTGGATAATGTTTCTATTGCAAATAATGTCAAACTGAACCTAAATCGAAATCACAAAGCTACTAACCAACTGTTTATCTATCCTGCCTTTCTCACTTTCTATGGTATTTACAGCGAAGATCATTTTTTTCATTCGATTGTGTAATTGGATGAACAATATCCCTCTGTCCCTTTGTCTTTTCTGTCAGTGTAGTATTTACTCTCACGGACAATTAATAAATTAAAAGAACGCAACATTCTATAACATGTGCAGTGGCGCTTATGGCCTCTAGGGGCATGAGTTACTTAGTTTTGCTTTAAGTGATTAGGCTGTTTCTCAATTGCGAGGATCCTCGGCGTCTCGACCACTTCATGTCATCACAGCGCCGCCAAGTGGTGTTCCAATTCACTCAGACCACTCGCCCCCTCGCAGTTCGACTCCTCCGTTTGGCTCATTTACGATGGATGCACCGGTGGATCCTCCGCTGCCTTGGAGAGCTGAAATTACCCATGATGCACTGCAGCAGTGTTTTTTTCCCTTCCCTTTATTCCCAAAACTTTATTAGTTTGAACTCACTATGAAAAGTTTTGTTCCACATTTGTGCAAAAAAATAATTGCAATAATAAAATCACTAGTAGAAGTGTTGCGAGTAAAGATGTAAAAATGAGGTTTATATAGCCTACAGTTAATGAAGGGTCTAATTAATAGGCCCATTTATTGAGAAAATAGGCCTATGGTTGTTAATGTAAGTCTGCAATTGTTGGTGATTAGTGATAAACTGGACCTGCTAAATATATTTAATATTTGAACGGAATTTCTTACAAACCCTTGAAGAAATGTTATTATTTTATTCAGGCAAAAATGTTTAGACAGCACGTCGTCCAAACAAAACCAGTTTATAAACGGCTTCCTGGCCTCTTTTATTCATAAAACAGTTGTTTTTGTAATCATAATTTAATATTCGATCACATGATTTGACACGTGACCTTACGCAGCCGCTCGCTCCGGAGGCCGTTCCATTTGAGCTCAAACGCAGTTGTACGAGGACACTCGGCTCCGTTTGGGAGGAGCCCAATACTGAGGACGCCAACGAAGTGGACAAACGGAGGAAGGATCCTGGCAATTGAGAACCAGCCATAGTTTCTGTCCCAGCTTTGATTAGCTGCCGTTAGCATTAGCATACTGTTGCTAGCCGCAGCGACCAATAATACAATTGCAGATGTTTAAACAAACCGAGCGATTGAATTCGCCAGGTTCATATTCATGGATGTTTAGTGAATCTTGTGTTTAACAAGCTTGTAGCCAACACATTTTCATTGCAATGTTTCTCTGATCCCCTGAGGCTGAGGGAGTTGTGGGAGGACTAATTTTAAAGCCCTGCTTAGCTCTTTCAGATGCAAAAAACAGGAAGTCTATCACCTTCATTCCCGGAGATATCGGCCCGATATATCAGCCAGCCGATATCTCGGTCGACCTCTAGTATCGGTATTGTGAACAAAGCACAGTTTAAGTCCTGGCATCGAATTTGTTTTTTTAACGGTAAGCAGCCCTGGTCACAGGGTACTACAAAATGCACTGACATCTTGAAGCAAAAAACTAACTATATTACCATATTACCAAGTATTCTGCCTAAAACTCTAATGAATCAACTGTGCTTACAGAGCTAACATAATGCAATGGAAAGAGTAGACAATTTGGTTTATATAATTTAAAACTTTTAGAGATATAACTTTATGAGTTTCTGCCAACTTTTAGTCCATGGAAAGCGGTCTGTCATGGCGCTGACTGTCCTGCGTTACCATGGAGATCAGCTTTACTGAAGAGTATAAATGGAATTTGTCCTTAATATCAGCACATAACACCACACAGTGCTCCCTCCAGACAGACAGATGATCGACGGGGTCATACTGTGAAATGACTATGCCACATGGCGCAGGTTTAAGCAGATGAAATAACTATTGTGTCGTACCGGCTCGACGCACAGGGATCTTCTTCTGATCCTTCACCAGGATGTACTGAAGCACCTCCGCCACCTACACCGACACACAAAACTCTCACCACTGGCATCGACACACAAGCATCATTCACTTTCAAATGCTTTGATTAAGTGGTATGTGCAAGAATAAATTCAAATTTATCTCCAGTGCTTCCAGTGTTTGAAAAAGTATTGTTATGTAGGTGGAATAAATTGTATTAAGTCACCACGTTAAGCATATTAGCGTCGCACAATCCCTGATGATGTTAATAATATTGTTTGATGTGAATCACCTTCTGATCCACTTGTGAATTGGTGAACTTCTCCATCCCTCTCTGAACCTGCGAGGAGCTGGGCTGAGTGAAAGGCATGTCGCCGTCATCTTCTTCCAACGAGTCAGACCTCCTCTACAGAAAAAACAAAGACTTTATCATGATTTAAGAGAGAGTTTAACCTCTTAACCAAACACATTTTCTCCAGTTCAACTTTACCCATTTACCCATTTTCATTCTAGTTACCGTTTGAAGCTTTTTTTTCCCAAGAAGCTTTTAGATTTGGGTAAAGCCGAACTGGAGAAAATGTGCTCTGATAAGGCGGGGGTTAAGAGGTTTAACTATCAATAACGGCAGTCTGACCGCTTACCTTGCTTTGAGAGGGGGTTTGCGAGTTAGACAATCTTTTCCTCTGGGTCATGGTGCAAAGGTACTGGCACTTTATATAAAAATTAAACTTGATGAGTCAGTTTGATGAAACATGTGAACGAGGAAGTGGTTTCTATGGGTAACCTGCCTCGATGTTTACATTCAATATACACGATTCAAGCCTCACCTCGACAGCAATCTACGGCTTCTCTTCAAAATATCACTGTTTTCGGACGCCAATCTCATTAAAAACAACTTTTTCTTTGAAATAGAGGCGAAAAACAACAACAAATGCAACGCCAAATAGTAGAAATCCCGCTTGAACAACTGTGGCGCGTGGTGATGACGTAAAACAAGCGCGTCTCAAAATGAAAAAGAAATGAAAAAAATAATAAAGAAAAAGCGCCCGTCTGAACCAATCGCATTGTCTTCCGTTTAGCTTTATCCAAATCTAAAAGTTTAAATAAAAAAGCATTAAAATAGTACCACCAATCAAATAAATCAACACAACGACTGACAGACTGTGTCATATGAGCGGAGTCGTTTGTCACGATCGATTAGGGCCATCTAGTGACGGGGAAAAATTTAAAAAGATTTTCGAGTTAAAACAAGTTAATCTGTCTGAAAAAAGTAGCAAATTTGCAGATTTGTGAGGAAAAAATGAGTCGAAAATTTGCCATAAGAAATAGCTAATTTATGAGGGAAAAAAAGTCACAAATTTGCCAGAAGAAAATAGCAGATGTGTGGGGGGAAAAGTTGCAAATTTGACTAGGACTAGTAGATGGAAATGATGATAATGCTCTTGTTCCTTGTCAAATAAATTAAATTTGAATGTGAGCAGGGCGAGATATTTGTTGTATCACCGCCCTAAGCAAAGTTCTAGAAATTCTTCGACTTTTTTGTCTCACAAATTTGCATGTTTCAAAATCTCGTACATTTGCAACTTTTTCTCATAGAATTGTTTAAACTCGAAAATCTTCATATTTAATTTAGGGCCGTCACTAGATGGCCTAAATTACTACGGCGTATTAGGGCCCTTAATACGCCTTTACCTTTGTCTGAATGAGTCAAACTGCTATGGAATGTTACCTCCTTCTATGTCACTTCCTGTCAGCAGCTTGAAAATTCAAATAAAAATAACTTTTCTGCCAAACATTTCTTCATTAAAATTGCTGCTTCACTGAAATAAAATGATAATTATGCAACTGATGTAAACCATCTAAATAAGTCATAGTTTCAAAAGCATTAAAACCTGTCATATGCACTTTAAGAGGTCAAGTAAATTAGTGTAATCATATTGTAGCATATACTATATTAGCACATACACTCAACAAAATATAAACGCAACACCTTTGTTTCTGCTCCCATTTTTCATGAGATGGACTTAAAGATCTAAAATTCATTCCAGATACACAATATTACCATTTCTCTCAAAAATTGTTCACAAATCAGTCCAAATGTGTGATAGTGAGCACTTCTGCTTTGCTGAGATAATCCATCCCACCTCACAGGTGTGCCACATCAAGATGCTGATCTGACATCATGATTAGTGCACAGGTGTACCCAGGGGTTAAAGTGGGATTTGGGAGGTGGGGGAACTCTAACCTTTAACAAGCAGTAGGAATCGCGCTACATTTTATATACTTAGGTACTGACATGTAGTCATGGGTTCTGAACAGATACTGCACAATACAAGGTATTTGATACTGTAATAATTTTATTTTCCAATATCTTGAATTATTTTTAGATATCCTTTAGTAGGTTTTAACAATCAAATGATTGGAGGTCTATGTGATTTACTAAATGAACAAATTCTGCTTTTGCCAGATCCACTCTTTTGGGTTCTTCTTAGATGTAGGACTGCAGAGCACCATGCATGCCCAGAGAGGAGCTTAATAGATTATAGAAACAAATACAATCTCAGGATCCACTTATTCAAAGAAGGCCCAACCAAAGAAATGAACATGTGTGCTGAAACATTACTTATTAACAATTTTGGCTTGTTATTATGTTCTTTAAGAAAATCCTCTTTCACAGTCAGTGGTGCTTACAGCAGGGCTCTTGCAGGCTGGTCAGGGGTGAGCCTCCCACCACCAAACGTATTCATATTTTTGGGATAAATAAATGAAAATGTAATTATCATCACTGCTTGAACAGAATAGGGCCTAAACATAAAAGTTATTATATTCCAGCATTTTAAGGCTTTGGAGGAAAAAAAGAGAAAAAAAACACAGCAATAGATTAATACAGAATAATAAAGAGCCTAATAATAAACTAGGACTACTCCGAACTAAACCAGGATTAAGCCTGGGCAAAAACATGCAATATCAGGACTAAATCACACCTAAACCAGGCCAAAGGCCAAATACAGAATGAGACCAGTACATCTCAAACAACATGACTAACTCCTGCTCAGCCACTGCTCCTCAGCGCTGAGCAGACAGACCATGGAAAATAATAAATAAGGGCGGACCAAACGCTGTTCTGTCCAGACCTCGCGCTTTACGAAAAAACTCAGTAAATGAAGCGCTCCTTGGAGATGGCGCGCTCATCCACATATTCCGCTTCAGCCTCGTTTACCATGTTAACTTTGCAAAGAGCATCTCTGCGCTTGTACATTTCCCACAAACACGTATTGAATGAAGTCAGAGCAGAAAGGAAGAAAAATGCACCTGTCAAATGAATGATTCAGATGTTATTTAGTAAAGTTAGAGCCCAGGGAGCGAGGTTTAGCGTGTTGACCGGTTAAACACGAGTGCTGGTGGTGCAGAGCAGTTTTCCAAAACTCACGTTCCATCAGCTTTATCGTCCGCTTTACAAACATCCACAGCTGAACTGGTGTCCTTACCTTAAAGTCGCTGGTTAAGCCCTTTGCACCGGTGAAGGCAGGAACACACGCTGCACCTGAGGCGGACCGCGAGGAGTCCTGCTTCTGCATGGGATAATCCGAGCAAACACGATTCATGCTGTCCTTGTGCTGCGGTTTGATAAAATCTGTCAGTCCGTCCAACGATAAGCCTCCTGTTTTCTCAGTTTAGCGTCTTACACCGTTAACAGAGCCATGTTTTCATTTGAGCCCGTGCTTGGAGATGATGGTCCGGAGCCGGAGGCACACTGTTACGCAAAGTGCCGCGAACTTGCTGTGGAGCTACGCGAATGCGGCGCGGATAATGCCGGAAAAAATATAATTTTTATGGAAAATGAGGTCAGATTATATTTTTTGGCCCCCGGGACGCATATTGAGGAGGCCCAACCTAGTACTTTTATTGCATTGATTTATCTCACAGGCAGAATTTCGAATGTGCGTGAAAATCACAAAGTTGCAATCATGAACTTTTTTTTTCTCTTTTCGCCATGCGAAGGTGGGGGAACGCCGTTCCCGACCGTTCCCGCCCACTTTAACCCCTGGGTGTACCTTATACTGCCCACAATAAAAGGCCACCCTGAAATGTGCAGTTTTGTCTCACAGCAAAATGCCACAGATGCCACAAGCATTGAGGGAGCGTGCACTTGGCATGCTGACAGCAGGAATGTCAACCAGATCTGTTGCTCGTGCATTGAATGTTCATTTCTCCACCATAAGCCGTCTCCAAAGGCGTTTCAGAGAATATGGCAGTACATCCAACCGGCCTCACAACCGCAGACCACGTGTAACCACACCAGCCCAGGACCTCCACATCCAGCAGGTTCACCTCCAAGATCGTCTGAGACCAGCCACTCAGACAGCTGCTGAAACAATTGGTTTGCATAACCAAACAATTTCTGCACAAACTGTCAGAAACCGTCTCAGGGAAGCTCAACTGCATGCTCGTCGTCCTCATCGGGGTCTTGACCTGACTCCAGCTCGTCGCCGTAACAGACTTGAGTGGGCAAATGCTCACATTCGATGGCGTCTGGCACGTTGGAGAGGTGTTCTCTTCACGGATGAATCTCGGTTTACATTGTTCAGGGCAGATGGCAGACAGCGTGTGTGGCGTCGTGTGGGTGAGCGCTTTGCTGATGTCAATGTTGTGGATCGAGTGGCCCATGGTGGTGGTGGGGTTATGGTATGGGCAGGCATCTGTTATGGACGAAGAACACAGGTGCATTTTATTGATGGCATTTTGAATGCACAGAGATACCGTGATCCTGAGGCCCATTGTTGTGCCATACATCCATGGACATCACCTCATGTTTCAGCAAGATAATGCACGGCCCCATGTTGCAAGGATCTGTACACAATTCTTGGAAGCTGAAAATGTCCCAGTTCTTGCATGGCCAGCATACTCACCGGACATGTCACCCATTGAGCATGTTTGGGATGTGCTTGACCGGCGAATACGACAGCGAGTACCAGTTCCCACTAATATCCAGCAACTTCGCACAGCCATTGAAGAGGAGTGGACCAACATTCCACAGGCCACAATTGACAATCTGATAAACTCTATGCGAAGAAGATGTGTTGCACTGCATGAGGCAAATGGTGGTCACACCAGATACTGACTGGTTCTGAGTCCCCAGACCCCCAATAAAGCAAAAACTGCACATTTCAGGGTGGCCTTTTATTGTGGGCAGTATAAGGTACACCTGTGCACTAATCATGATGTCAGATCAGCATCTTGATGTGGCACACCTGTGAGGTGGGATGGATTATCTCAGCAAAGCAGAAGTGCTCACTATCACACATTTGGACTGATTTGTGAACAATGTTTGAGAGAAATGGTAATATTGTGTATCTGGAATGAATTTTAGATCTTTAAGTCCATCTCATGAAAAATGGGAGCAGAAACAAAGGTGTTGCGTTTATATTTTTGTTGAGTGTATATTTACTGCTATAATTGTATTGCTTTTAGTGTGTTAGATGGATTACATCAGTTGCAAGTTCATCAGTTGCATAGTTATCATTTTTTTCAGTGAAGCAGCAATTTTAATGAAGAAATGTTGGGCAGAAAAGTTATTTTTATTTGAATTTTTAAGCTGCTGACAGGAAGTGACATAAAAGAAGGAAACATTCCATAGCAGTTTGACTTCAATTCATTTCCCACTGACTTAACATGGTCGGCACGGCAACAGTTTAAAATTGTTTACCTCCTTCGATGTCACTTCCTGTCGGTGTCCAATAAGGAAGTGAAAACATAAACATCACAAAAATGGTCAAACTAAAGAAAACTGGGAATAATCTTTAGCAAAATCTTAAATATAATTGTATTAACTATGTTTTAGCAAAAATTGTGTCTAATGTGTCATATGCACTTTAACCACACGAGGTCACTGTTGCTTTGTGTTTTTTGGCCGAACCTTTGAAAAATCGTCAGCACAAAAGTGGAGGATAAAATAATGCAAAATATGTGGGTGTGTTTTATAAGCTTGAGCAAACAAATCTGGGTCTAAAAGCGAACTAGTGACCTACTTTCTTTGCCTCGTCAGTTGTCAAAATTAGGTAGGGCAAACCAAATCGGTCTTGAACAAGATCGAACTTGAACAAACCCAGTTCTAAAGTAAACAAGGACTTAATCCAAGAGCTCGTAAAACAATTCTCCTCTGTGACCCAAGGCAAAGTCCGTGACGCGCAGATAGGCCTATCCATACCGTGCGTAACAGCGCGTCAAAGCAAGTTGCCAAGCTGAGCGCTGACAGTACGATCTCTCCACGACAAAAGGAGCACCCGCGTCTTCCTTTGGAGCCCCCCTCTCTTTGCCGCAGAGGACGGGACATCGAGAGAGATTCGAATCGACGCGTGAAGGGTGCGCTCCTTTGGCCATGAGGGACCGTGAGGATGGGGCAGGAGAGGCTCGCCGCTGACAGTGTTTCCCCGCTGAAGAACTTCGTGGCCGGGGGATTCGGAGGCGCATGTCTGCTCCTGGCAGGTCACCCCCTGGACACGATCAAGGTGAGTGGAACTTCGTGCAGACGCAGTGGAAATTCATAGGGTGACCGCCTCAAATAGTACAGTAAAAGTTGAGCCAGTGTTGCAGACAGTTTGTGTAGATTTAAATGTTAGCTTCAAAGTGCACATGACAGGTTTGAATCCTTTTGTAATTATAACTTAGCTGGATAAGATCTGGTGTAAGTCAATAGGTTGATTTCAGTGAAGCAGAAAAGTTGGGAACATTTCTTTTTTAAGTTATTACAATTTTAAGTTAACCTCTTAACCCCCACCTGAACCGAGCACATTTTCTCCAGTTTGGTTTTACCCGAATCAAAAAAAAAAGTGTCAAAATGGCAACAAAAATGGGACGAAAACGAGGATGAAAATGCTACGAAAACACCACAAAAGAGCAACAAAAAAGTCAGAAAAAATCATAAAAAGTCACGACAGCAAAAGCACAAGGAAAGCTCTGGCCTAGAGGCTGTGACCTTTTAGATTTGGGTAAAGCTGAACTGCAGAAAGCGGCGCGGGTGAAGAGGTTAATGACATAGAGGGAAAGTTCCATAGAATTCTGACTTACTCTTTTCTCATTGATATAACAATAATAATGCATCGGTTTTATATAGCGCTTTTCTGGACACTCAAAGACGCTTTTCATTGCATTATTCATTCACTCCATACTTGGTGTTGGTAAGCTACTATTGTAGCCACAGCTGCCCTGGGGTAGAATGACGGAAGCGAGGCAACCAGTCTGTGCCATCGGCCCCTCCGACCACCACCAACCACTAACTCACTCACTACATTCGCTAGGGTTCCCAAAACGGTCTCCCATCCAAGTACTGACCAGGCCCTTCCTGCTTGGCCACAACAACAAATGGTTTACCTCTATCTACAGTATGTCACTTCCTGTCAGTGTCCAATAAGGAAGTGCAATAATAAACATTACCAAAAATGTCAAACTAACAAAAACTGTGTAACTGGTAACTGGACTCAACTTCCATCCATCTCCTTCCTCTTGTCCGTTGCCGGGTTGTGGGGGCAGCTGTTGGAGCTGCACCAGCCCCTATGGCTCCTCCTGCAGGTGGTGGGTCCACAGAAGGACGGCCTCATGGTTCTAACCGGGCCTGTTGGTCTCTCATAAGGGGCTTCTGAACCGCTCTTTGTCTGACCCGTCACCTAGGACCTGTTTGCCATAGGAGACCCTACCAGGGGCACCAAGCCCCCGACAGCAGAGCCCCAGGATCATTCAGGCTCAAACCCATCCACCATGTTGGTGGCGGTTCCAACTTATACAGTGCTTCTACCTTTATCAGGCCCAAAGCTCTTTACAGTAAGGAACCAGTCACCCATTCGCACTCTCATTCATACACCAGTGTATGCACACACTGGAGGCAAGTAGGATGAAGTGTCTTGCCCAAGGACACAACGACATTTGCAGGGGCTGGGATTTGAACCTGTGACCATCCAATCACAAGACGACCCGCTCTTTTGACCTCTTAGTCAAAACTGGATACAATGAAGTGTTATGAAAAGAAATATTGTTACATTTCATTTACTAAAATTCACTTTTTCCAATAGAGCAGCTGTCTTTTCTTGATACTAGAATTTTTCTTTCTACCTACCTTCTATCCGTAGTCCACATTTAAGACAACAACAGTTATTTAAAAGCAAACAAACTAACCTGTTACAGTTAATCAGGTTTTACAAGTGATCACAAGATTGATTAAAGGTGGAAGACTCTTGAATAGGAGTCGGAAGCTCTTGCATTTTAGAAATATTCCAAAAAGGGGAATCTACACATTTTCAGCCTGATCATAGAGCGTGATTACAGTTGCCCCATTATTGACTAGACAAAACATTAACCACTATGCCAGGCTACGATGTCAGGGATAAGTTGTAAACGCTGAGAGGATTATCAGCTTACGATGTCACTGAGGAAAAGGCCAAGAGGGTAATTGTCTAGTGAAGGCATATGTTTGACTGAACATAGCAAAGGTGACTGCAAAAACAAATGAGCTCAAACATTTTGCCACCAAAGTAATGATCTGTAAATTGTTATAAGGCTATAGAGTAAAAGGTGGGCTGAGAAGCAAACGTTGTATCCAAATAGTGTTATCGTTTATCCAGATGGAAGTAAAAAGTAGTGGCCCAAAAAACTCTACTTGTGGGGGTTATGGTGGCACAGGGATTAGTGCGCTGTCTTCGCTAACATCATCGAGCTCCTGAGTTTGATTTCTAGGGCAGGTGCCTTTTTGTGTCTGTCTAGGCTTCATCCAGGTGCTCTGGCTTTCATTACCATAAAACATGTACAATAGGTTCCCATTTGAGGTCAGGAATCCCCAGAGATTCTGAATTATACTGTGACTTTTTGGTTAACTAAAGGTAAAATATAATAACATAGAACACATTTAGAGTTTCCGCGGGACTTTGTCAAGTCATTAGATTGATAAAGGTCAAATTAAGGCCTTAAATGTCATTAAAAACCATTGGATTCAAGTCAGGAAGTGCTTTATTTGTCATTGTACAACAAATTTGCTGAGCCGCTGTGGACCGACCTGAGCTGTATGTTTTTGGAGGTCGGGGAAACCGGAGTACAGCCTTCAGTCTCCTCTGAAATGGTGCAGCGCATCCTGGGTATGTCCATGTTTCAGAGCGTGGTGTCCTGCACTGGTGAGCTCCACCTCCTCCTTCCTCTTCCGCTGCACAACAGGCTTTCAGCATCCTCTGGGAAGAGCGTAGCAGACGAATATAACCCGTCTTATTCGCCAGTGAACGAACAATAGTCAGAACAATAGTAGGGATAGAGGCTTGTGTGGCTTTGCTGTGAGTCTTGCCCGGATACCTCCTTGTTTGCCCCTTGTTTCCTGTAGCGCCTCTTGTGACGACACACTGTGCTGCAGCAGTGGGGGCTCTTGGTGCCTCTTCAGTGTTTCAGAAGAAGAAATGTGTAGGTCTTTCATATCACTCCGCGAGTAGTAGTAGCGGACAGGCGGACACTATCTCTGTCCCCGTCCATAAGAGAGAAGTTGGGGGAATCACTCGTGAAGTATAAGTCCGACTTTCAACTTACCCAGAGATTCACCACCATTCCTCCTCTCCAACTGCACCTTCAACTAAGTAGCTAGGCTAGCAATAAGTAGCTAGCTGTGCTGCTACTAGCCTAGCCACACTGCCTGGAATCAACAAACGTTGCCAAGCAACGCGCAAACTTTTGGGAACTATTTGCCGCGGAAATCATTAAATAAACCTTTCTGTCTTCATAAAAGTGTATGCAGTTTATTTGTGTGTGTACAGTTGGCAAACAGCCGTATAATAAGCGGGATAATGTATAGAACACCGGTCATTATCGGGAAAATAAGTACCGACAGGGCGAAGTGGACCCCGACACGCAGCGGAGGGGTCCACTTCGCCCTGATAATGACCGGCGTTCTATACATTATCCCTTACTTATAACGGTACATTAATACATATTATACTCCGAGATCTTGCTACTTCCCAGTTGTCATTACCATCCTCAATATAATTTTAATTTGGGTTTAATTATCATTATTATTATTATTTTATATTTATTTATTTAAGAGAAAAATTAAGATCTTATAATAATATACAAGAAATACAATCTTTTTAAAGGATTTTTGATATGAAATGCGTGAGATTCTTGTGTTTGTTCAGCAGTTGAAGCGAATCTTCCATTGAAACTGTAAATCTTAATGGCAATACTTATCAAGAAACTCTTAACCAGATGTTTTTTTAACTCCATCAGCCTTAAAGACGTCTCATTTTCATGGAAGTTACAGATTTTATTCTGCGTCTCTTTCTAGGAATGAACGGCCAGTAAAGCGAGGGCTAATCGCGGCGCTGGAGGCTACGTCAGGTCATGTGTTTGTCTGAGAGTTCGTGATCTAATTCCTCCAAACACTAATCACCTTAATCTCATGTATTTGGCGAGTTGTGTAATACCTGACTGCGTTTCGGATTCAGAACATTTAGTAAGAAGTTCAAAGTCGTGATCTCTGTGAGTTACGAGGAGTCACTGTGGCATTTCTATTCTTAGACGGAAAAACGTCCCGTGCCTTTGGCCCGTACAGTTGGCCTCCTGCTGTGTGCCGCACGTGGCATGTAGACGTCTGCCATGTCTCTTCAGTCGGTTGCTTTTTTATGGTGAACTCTGTTGTCATTCTGCACATGCTTTGGTTTATGGTTAATATCTCTGTAACAAAACTGTCACAAAGTTTAACGTCTTCTCCGTCAGCTGCTGCACATTTACACAGTGAGAATCTTTGACATTGGGTTTAGTTACAGACACTGAATTTTGTAAAGTATTCCATTACTTTGTCCATTCAGAGTAGTGTACAGTGAATTCTTAAAATACTTTGACTTTGATTTGCATTATATTTATGTATAAATCAGTCACCGAGTATGAAGTGAATGAATAATGTAATGTAAAGCATCTTTGAGTGTCCAGAAAAGCGCTACCAATGAATTATTATTATTATTGTTTTCTCCATTCATTCCCAGGTTCAGTGGTTTAGCTTTAACTGTATCACTGTCCTCATGTCGTGTTAAAGGAACAGGCCACAGTTTTTCCAGACTGAGATCTGTTCTTACCTGAGCTTAGACGAGTTGATGCGTACCTGTCTGGTCTTTGTGCGTGCCCTCAGTCACACAAAACGACCAAAGATGTTGTTATCATTTGGCCTCTCCCAGTATATTCCTATAGCTCCAAACGGGGTGAAGTTAGAAGCGACCGAGCTCTTCCACGGCCACAAAGACCAGACAGGTACGTATCAACTCGTCTAAGCTCAGGTAAGAACATCTCAGCATGGAAGAGCCTGTTCCTTTAAAAAGTACAGAAATACTGTTTTAAAGTAGGAAACAAATGTTATATTTGATATAAATAGAGGTGAATGAAGTGTTTGACAGAGGAAAATCTCCTCTCTGCCTCGTATAAAACTGAAATAACATTTGAAAAACTACAAAAACATTGTTTTCTTGCTAGATCTGACATAAGGTCAGTCACAATTATCAAAGAGTCATGAAATAACTCAAAATACATCGAAATATTTGTGGCCGTCCCGCCTTTGCTCTGCTCGATCCCGTCAGACCTTGGAAGCTCAGCAGGAAGGGCCTGGTCAGTACTTGGATGGGAGATGTTTGGAAACACCAGGAAGCCTGAGTAAATGTGAGTGAGTGGCTGGTGGTCGGAGGGGCCGATGGCGCAGACTGGTTGCCTCGCTTCCGTCAGTCTACTCCAGGGCAACTGTGGCTACAATAGTAGCTTACCACCACCAAGTATGGAGTTAATGAATAATGCAATGTAAAGCGTCTTTGAGTGTCCAGAAAAGTGCTTTATAAAACTGATGCATTATTATTAAAACAGTATGAAGGAAATAAATGGTGTTTCCATTTGATTCACTTTAATGTTATGCAACATGAAGCTGAAATGTAATGATTGTTCCTTTGAAATTAGGAAAGTATCTGTTTCCTAAATACTCTTAAATGAAAGAGTTACGGTACCGGAATAGCTTTCCTCCAAATGAGTATTCTAAATACACTTAACTCCCAAACACGGCTGAACACTGCCTGGCCTCAGCGTCGCTCTCATGTGTTCAAGTTCCAGCTCTGACAATCTGCTGCATGTCTCTCCCCTCGCACCCGGAGTCTGTCTCTAGATCTTGATGTGCTGTTGACTGTAACGGTCAGTTGTTTTTTATCAGTCCAGAGTCGTACACGCTGTTGGGTGTTTCCTAACTGTCTCTATGGAGATAATCAGCCACAAACTGATGGTTCAATCCCCACGGCTGACACTGACCCTGTAGAAAGGCCTCTACAGACATGTTCAGTATCTTGTAGCAGTTCACTTCTCTGACAGTTTTATGCATTTGAATTCTCCAATCTGTCTAAACTTTATTGTTTTCCTGTATCTTGTGTTTTCCAGGTGCGCCTGCAGACTCAGCCCAAAGCCGCTCACTTAGTGCTCTACACCGGCGCCTATGACTGTTTCAGGAAAACCGTGTCCAAAGAGGTGAACAGACACTCCTGAACTTCACATTTATTCAGTTTTCTTTCAGACCTTTTCTGCCAGACTTCACACAGACATCGCGCATTTGTGAAAACACTGATTTGTCACGCACGGGTCAATGTTGAGATTTTGAGCTAGTTTTCTCCCTTAACATGCTCGTTTTAATGTCAGAGTAAAAAAACAACAACTCTTTATAATTATTTTATGATGTTTTGTCGCTAACGAGAGGGATATCTCCAGAAGTAACAACAACAGCCTTTTCCCCACACATGTTTGGTATCCACGTGTAGCACGAAAGGCTGTGACCGAGTTGACGCTGTAATCCAAATATGGTCATTTCCTCGTGGGAGACGGCAGCTGCAGTAGCTCCTTGATGATCATTTTTGAAGTTTTTTCAGAGGGATTCTTTAATATTTAATTCTTGATTTATTAGGAGTTGAACTCAAAAAACAATCAACATTTGAATTTTTACAGATTTTTTCACTTATACATAGCTTATTCTAAAACAGGCAATTCACTTTTACAAAGGGCCACGTGAGTTGCCTGTATTGAGTCAGAGGCTGTGCTACCAACGATAACATGAACTTAATTCTGCTGAACTTCCTCCTGTTGCAAAATGCACTAAATTATATCTGGAACTTGCTTGATGGTAATTGAAAATATTGCACAAAAGACAAAATAACAGAACTGATTTAAAGTGATTGTAAAGTCAATAAAGGGGCACATATCAAAATGCTCGTCTCTCTGCTCCTGTTCATTCAAAGTGCATTGACTTTAGCCTCAGACTCACTCACTGTACCAGCGAGTGAGTCTGGTCACCGCTGCGTCAAATCCATTTCCCACAGCGGTAGATACGCAGGCAAACAGGAAGCGGAGTAAACCAATCAGCGAAGGGCGGGCGTCTGCCGTCGATGCGGTGTTATTAGCGGCTTTGCGTTAATATTTGCGCAGGATTATGAATCATGAAACTCACCTACTGTCGATGTGTTTTTGGTCATTTACCGCCGATTGGAGACACGCTCTTTGTCTCTCTCGTGCGCCGTTCGTAGATTGTTATTGAGGGACTTTCACGTCCCGCCTCCTGTGAGTGACGCTGCTCGTGAACAACATGTGACGCAAATAAAAGAATCTGGTTGCACGGGATCGTTTTGATTTTTCGGATACGCCAACGGGGGCGTCGGGTCCAGACTGATTCCCCACTTTAGCCTATAAAAAAATATAGAGGGGAATCATTCTGGTCTCACCAGGATACATTGAAATTGCAGTTTTGCTGTATATATTTTAGTGTCACTTTTGAATGGACAAAGTAAATACAATAAAACACATGTTTTAATGAAAAATACAGAGACATTTGAGCCCACTCTGGCAGCGAATGGTCATGTTGCCTCCGATACACCCCTTAAATCGATTTTACAGTTATTTTAATGGTTTTTAAATCTCTTAATGGTCTTGGTCCTTCTTATCTTTCAGAACTGCTTTTACCTTATGAACCTTCACGGTCCCTGCGCTCCTCCGGCAGGCGTCTCTTAGTTATTCCTAAAGTCAACAGAAAGACTCACGGCGAGGCGTCTTTCCAATATTATGGCCCTCGCCTCTGGAACGACCTGAGGAGGAGCTCAGGACCTCAGAGAACGTTCATGTCTTTAAGAGCAGGCTCAAGACCCACCTTTTTAGTTTAGCTTTTAACTAACCTCTATTAATTTAGTCCTAATTATATATTTTATATTGTGTGTATGTATATGTGTGTGTGTGTGTATATGTGTATATACTGTATATATGTGTGTATAATATATATATATATATATATATATATGGATATATGATGCGGGGCGTATTGTTTTAAATGTTATCTGTAAAGCACTTTATGTTACCTTTCGGTATGAAAAGCGCTTTATAAATAAAGTTTGATTGATTGATTGATTGTAGAAAATGTAGAAAAAATGATCTAAATTATGGAAAAAGAGTCCAGGGCCGGACAAAATTGCTTCGTGGGCCGGAGCCGTTTGTTTGCCCAACATCATCTGAAATCTTGTAAAACCATACATTTAAAGCTGTGTCTGTCCATTCTTTAGATTTCGTCGCTTTTCTAATGTTTTTGTAATATTGTAATACAAAAATGTGTATCTCTAATGTACCCTCCCCTCCTCTTCACCTGCTGCGTCTCACCTCGAAGTAGTGGTGGAGTAGTGAGTGAAAGAGTAGTTCTTTTCCCTCTTTGTTCGACCGGGACCCTGTGTGTGCGTTTCCAGAGATGCCGTCTGTATCTGTGGACGATCACGTCCTCTCTGTCTGCAGGGTCTCCTGGGCCTGTACAAAGGGATGGGGGCTCCTCTGGCCGGAGTCGCTCCAATGATGGCCATCAGCTTCTTCGGCTTCGGTTTGGGCAAACAGCTGCAGCAGACGGACCCCAGCCAGCCGCTCTCGTGGGTATCCGCCTCAGTTTAGTCCAGGTTTAGTCCAGGTTTATCTGTCGTGTACAGTAGTGTTCAAAATAATAGCAGTCCAACATGACTAATCAGATTATTCACAGTTTTTGGTATAAATCATAGAACTACATGGACAACAATTTACCAGTAGGTGCAGTAGATTCTTAGAAACAGAGACAGACACAGCATTCATGGTACGCTCTTACTTCTGTGTAGTTGAATATTCAATTGAAAGGGGTGTGTTCATAATAATAGCAGTGGGGAGTTCAACTGGTGAGGTCAATCATTCTGTGGAAAAAACAGGTTTGAATCAGGAGGCCCTTATTTGAGGAAGTCAGCACATGTTATACATTTCACTTTGAAATCCTGAAGAAAAATGAGTCGTTCAAGACATTGTTCAGAAGTACTGTGTTCTTTTGTTAAAAGATTGAATGGAGGGGTTAAAACTGCTAACATGATCTCCAACACGTTAAAATGAAAATCAAAAACACAGAGACGCAGAAGAAAAATGGAAGACCATTAGAATGGATCAAACAATAGCCAGAACTCCAAAGGCTCAGCCAATGATCAGCTCCAGGATGATTAAAGACAGTCTGAAGTTACCTGTGAGTACTGTGACAGTTAGAAGACGCCTGTGTGAAGCTAATCTACCTGTAAGAAGCCCCCGCAAAGTCCCACTGTTACAAAAAGGACATGTGCTGAAGAGGATACAATTTACAAAAGAACACATGATCTGGCCGAAAGAGAAATGGAGAAACATTTTGTGGACTGATGAAAGTAAGATTGTTCTTTTTGGGTCCAAGGGCTGCAGACAGTTTGTCAGACGACCCACAAACTCTGAATTCAAGCCATAGTCCACTCTGAAGACAGTGAAGCATAGTGAGGCAAGCATCATGATATGGGCATGTTTCTCTAACTATGGTGTGAGGCCTATTTATCGAATACCAGGGATCATGGGTTAGTTTGGATACATCAAAATACTTGAAGAGGTCATGTTGCCATATGCTGAAGAGGAAATGTCTTTGAAATGGGTGTTTCAACAAGACAATGACCCCAAACACACCAGTAAGCTAAATCTTTGTTCCAGACCAAGAAAATGTATTTTATGGAGTGGCCTGCCCAATTCCCTGACCTTAATCCCATAGAAAACATGTGGGGTGAAATAAAAAATGCAGTTTCTGATACAAAACCAAGGAATTGTGGAATATTGTCAAAGAATACCTGTTGACAGGAGCCAGAAGTTGGTTGACTCTCTGCAACACTGATGTGAAGCAGTTCTGATAAACTGTGGTCATACAACTAATATTACTTTATTGATTCACAGGAAAACTAAATCCTATGGGGAATTTCTTTATGTAGTACATATTGAGCTTGTAGAGACAAATGCAGACTCTGCTATTTTTTGAACAGCCCAATGTTCATTTTTTAAAATGTTCTACAAAGTACTTTTATATAATTATACATTTCTCTTCATGTTTTGATTTAGAAAACCCTGGGCAATGCTTCCAATGCATCGAAATAAATCTATTATGAAGATTTTGTGCTTAACTAACGTTTTTAAACACACTGCTGTTATTTTGACCACAACTGTATGTTTAAACCAAAAAAAGGTGGAATAGATTCTTTAAAATCGCCGCCTCGATTACTGCTTTGCACTTTAGACATTTTCTCAGTGAGTATAATCAGAAATGCTTTTCACGAAACAACAAAGGACACACTTATTTGTTCACTTAAAGTTTAATAATGTTTTCAATGAGAATCACACAATATGGATAGTGTTGAACATAAAGAAAAGCTGATTCATAAAAAGAGTTTCCAAACTTTATGTTCATCAATAATACAGAGGTTATTATAAAACACATTTGACTGTAGTTTTAGCTGGAATCGTACACAGATGTCCAGTAAGAAGTTCCCCTCCTTCTTCTGTTTGGAATGTTTGCCAATCATATGAAATATGATATTATTTTTCCATTCGTGGGATATGAATATAGTAATTCAGGCTTTAAAATGGCATTAAAAAGCATTAAATCTGACTTGCAGCCGCCCGTGTGAACCTGATCTCATGTGCTGTTTCTCTTTATGTCGTCAGCGTTGTGTGAAGTGTTTACAGTGTTACAGAAGTCTGAAATCTGAGGCTGGGATTATGCGACGTCACAGAGCGGTCCTCCCCTGCACTTCATTCGTTTATATAAAGACACACCCCCCCACACACCCACCACTCATGTTACTGTGTCCCACGAAACCACAACACCAGCCTCAGCCCGAGGTCACGGGCCCGGAGAGAGGGAACGTTTGGAACTGTTAGCTGTGTCTAAACTCATTCATAACTTTCCAAACTCATTTCTGTCGTCACGCTTTATCAGCACAATTCACAACAAGGGGACAAAGTGCTTTACAGAACGTTAACAACAACTCCAGCTGGACAATTAAATCAAATCCCGTTTTCTGAGACAATGGAAGATCTTTGTGTTTTGATCAGTGGTTCCCAGCCTTTTTTCCTTGAATCTCCCATGTACGTGATGGAGTCAGGCCGAGTTAAGAAACTAAGAGTGCGTTCCAGGCAAACGGTAACTGGTATCTTTCCCACTTGAAAATTACGACTTACGACCTCAGTGTGTTCTAGGCATAGATATGATATAATAAAGATGAGCGGGTCTCATTCAGCCCATAGATATAATAAATAAATAAAATAAATAAATATTCAGCCCCATTCATAGAAAAGGTCCCGAGTCGTGTGTGCACTTTAATGGCCGCTCTGTCTCCTCCTACGCAGCCTGTTCCTTAAAAGGGCAAAAAGACGGGAAGGCCTGCGCTCGTGGGGTGGGCGGAGCCTCCACAGAGCTCCAGAGCTTGATTGACAGGCTCTGGAGCCAGTCAATGCACTGAAAAGGCTTCAAATTGTTGGGCTGATAAACAAAAACCAGCGTGGTTAATAATATTTCACACACCCCAGCATTGTCACATGGGTCACAGCGATTTGTAGAAAAAGAAAAACTCTTTGGAGCCAGGACGTTTGAAGTCCCATTAGAATCAATGCTCCCAAGTGTCTCTTGGCTACAAGGGGGTGGTATTACAGCAATGTCAGCTCCCCCACCATAAGGACCAAAGAGAAGCGCGTGCCTCGCCCATTGGTTCTAAGTGAGTAAAGTCGTGTTACACTTGTCATCAAAGAAGAGGCGACTTGACGATTTTCAGCTGGTTTATTGTCTACAGACAACGGCAGGCATCTCTTTTCGGTCATGTTCACAAAGTGCATCATCCAGTGTACCACAACTTGTCTTGCTCGCGAGACTTTCACCACCCATATTGGATGACGAGAGCCCACTTGTGGCGCAAAAGTGCTATTGCTTTTACAGATTAACTAGATTTACTTACAATATACTTTTATAATTATGTAAGCTATCAGGATCCAATTAATAAGAAATGTTATGGGGTGTACAATTTTACTTATTCCTACAGTCGTCAACAGTCAACAAATCAACAGTTAGCTCATACGATGCTAACGTTATATAAAAGGAACGTTCACGTGACTCATGCAGTGGTTTTGTTTTATCATTAGCTGCTCCTCCACTGGGGGGCACCATCACTGTCTTCAAGCTCGCATTCGAACTCTTAGCAGTCTGGAGGTCTCCGAGTTTACAAGTTGTAATTACCACTTCAAGCAGCTCCAAGGGGGAGGTGGGACATTTACCAGTTACCAGTTGCCTGGAACGCACCAAAAGTCTTCAAAATACAGAGCCTGACCAAAACAACAGAGACAAAACAGGTCACACACTTTAATCTTTGGTTGTAGCACCTTTAGCTTTGATTCCAGCACTTTCTCTGTGACATGGTCTCAATATAAGCTTCTGCAACGTCTCATTAATGTTTCACCGAGATCTTGTATTGATGACGGGAGAGTGTGACCACTGCGCAAAGCCTTCTCCAGCACATCCCAAAGAGTCTCAATGGGGTTAGGAAATGGACTCTGTGACGGCCGATCCATTTCGTGTTCCCCGTTTTCACAATGTGAGCCCCATGAATCCTGGAACCTAGACCTGACCCACTGCAGCAGCCCCAGATTAGAACAGTTACATCCAGGTAACAACAAACAATGGACCATGAGAATTTAAATACAACAAATAAACAGAAGGTGTGTTGAGTGTTTTATTCACTGTAGCCCTCTCTTTAGTTCGGGTCATATAATGTCTCATATGGCTCAACCCTCTGACCAGACAAAGCCCCTCAGGTTGGGAACCACTGCCCCCAAATTCTCCTGGATTAAATAAAGCCTTTGTTTTCGTTTGAGCTGAGGTTTATAATCTCTAATGATCTAAAACTGGAAAGTTACTGCATAATGTTATCTCTGTACTGTCCCGCTCCACAGACACACTCAGATCTTCCTGTCCGGGTGTCTGGCGGGGATCTTCACCACCGTCATCGTTGCTCCCGGAGAACGGGTTAAATGTTTACTTCAGGTGAGTGTCGGGCCCTTCGCTCGGACAGTTTGGGAGACGTACGAGGTCGTTTTTGTGCAGAATGAAGGACGGGAAAGTCAGAAAAGTGCAAGGCGTAACTATACTGTATGTATGTTTGTACCTATTGATAATGCAGTCATTTAACATTAGCTCATTAATGTAATTCTGGAAAAGCTCCATTTTAAAAACTCCAGAAGAAGATGGACTTTGGGGGAGATATTTGCTTCTGATTGGATCATGCGCCCCTAGCTTTAGCCAATCACAAAGCTAATGAAAGTGTTACTTGCAGGTGCAGGCGAGCGGCGGAGGGGCGCGGTACTCCGGCCCGATGGACTGCGCCGTGAGGCTGTACAAGGAGCACGGGATCCGCAGCGTTTACAAAGGGACGGTGCTCACGCTCATCAGAGGTACAGAGAGACTGTTTCGAGAGGGGGATGTACTGTATCTGTGTGTATTCTTTGTAACTGGCTACCGTTAAAACACTAGTCTTGTACCCGGAAAAACTACCGGAACTGGAATTTATAGTTTTCTTAAAGGAACAGGCCACCGTTTTTCCATACTGAGATAATGTTCTTACCTGAGCTTAGACGAGTTGATCCGTAACTGTTGGAGCCATTTTAGCACTCTGTTTGATCCTCCTGCCACTGCGTGGCGCTCTGTGTGCGTTTACTCATGTAATTACCTGCCCTATATATGGGGGAGGATGGGGCACTTGGGTGTGGCAGTGTGGAGGCAAACATCTTTTGACCGTGTCTAGTAACTTGTTGGAATCTGTGTATTGTGGATGGCTGGCTGAAGGTAATGCCAATAAACCTGTTGGAACACAGTATATTTCTTGTGCTTTGTGGAGGAAGGCACGCGTCCGAGACGCCTTAAACACTGCAGCCAGAGCGGAGGTTTGCACAGGGCAAACGCTGCCCGCTACAGTAACTGTCTGGTCTCTGTGCGTGCGCTCAGTCATGCGAAAGGCTCACGTAACTGTATTTAAATAGGGAAAACGTGGAACAGCTTGGTAGCTTCTAACTTCACCCCAGTTTGGCGCTATACCTCTGCTGGGAGAGGCTAAACGCTAACAACATTTGAGCGCACGCACAAATACCAGACAGGTACGCATCAGCTAGTCTAAGCTCAGGTAAGAACATTATCTCAGTCTGGAAAACATGTGGCCTGTTCCTTTAAGATACAAAGTTTTGACGCCTGCTGGGTCCAGAGACAGCACAGCATTAAAGAAAGCTACTTGATTGTCCCAGCAAATCGTAAAAAAAAAAGTTTTTCGGGGACTTAGCAGGTGGTGCTTGGAACTGTTTCAAATTTAAAAAGAACATTATTTTTGAAAGGAAAAGCTATATTTGTGCTGTAAAACGTCACACATAGCCTTTTTCAGTGACTGGTTTCTAAATAAGCTGCATCAACTCTTGAGGGACTGGGTACACAGAGAACCTCTAAAGGGTCCCAGGGGTCCGCAAGACAAAAAAAGGTTGGGAACCACTGCTCTAGAAAGTGATGAATGCAGCATATGTATGACAAAAGTAACAATACAAGGATTTTTAGTCGTGCACTAAAGGTTTAGACAGCAGTGTGTTACAGCCACATTCAGTCAGATGCAGTTACAGTACAATGCCCCCTGTTGGTGGAGGGGAGTTATTGCACTGAAACTTCCGATGATTTAACCTCTTACCCCCCACCTTAACCGAGCACATTCTCTCCAGTTTGGCTTTACCCAAATCTAAAAGCTTCCCGAAAAAAAGAGTCAAAATAGCCACAAAAACGAGGAAAAGGAAATGAGAATAAAAACTCGACTAAAAAGCGACACAAAATAGATGAAAAATAAAATGAAAAGTGACGACAATGCGGCAACAACGCAAGGAAATAGATCCGTTTAGATCAGTTTTGTAGGCCTTAGCTTTCAAATGAGGCGTCACACTGGCCCATAGGCTGTAAGTTCCAGTCGAGAAGCTTTAGGATGTGGGTAAAGCTGAACTGGAGGAAATGCGCTCGGTTAAAGCAGGGGTTAAGAGGTTAGAGGAGTTTATTGTCAAAGCTGGTGATTGTGTCGTCTGCAGATGTGCCTTCCAACGGTCTGTACTTCCTCACGTACGAATACCTCAAGAACCTGCTGACTCCGGACGGACAGAGGTCAGTGATCAGACTCAAGGCGAGACACTGCAGCAGAACTCAATGGTTTGGGGAAACTCGCTCTCGATATACAAACTTTCACCAGGAAGTAGATAAATGGCCTAATCTTCACAATAAGGTGTTTAGTTATTGCACTGATTAAACGTTTCTCCATAGAAATTGTAAACTCAAAGGGCATTTTCTAAAAAAAAAAAAAGTATTTTCCTGTTCAGCTGCAGCGTCTCGCCTTAAACAGACACGTTTGTAAAGTTCCTATAAACGTGTGACTGTGTGTTTTCCTCTCAGTGTGTCTCAGCTCAGCACTCCCAAGATCCTTTTGGCCGGTGGAGTCGCCGGGATCCTCAACTGGACGATCGCGCTGCCACCGGACGTCCTCAAGTCCAACTTCCAAACAGGTCTGACGCTTTTCTCTTTAGCTGTTTACCTTTTACATGATAAAGGCTTAAAGGGATATTTCAGGATTTTGACATTGGGCCTCATTTCCTAGTTATCCAGAGTGTTGTTGATGTCTGGAGATATTTTTTTCTTAAATTCATGCAGTTCTTATATTTGAAGAGTCTAGTGGCGCTAGGCTAGGGCAAGGCTAAAGCATGTCTATGGTATCAGTTAGCACGCATTAAAAACAGTCTGACCCACTCCACAGTGCACCTGAGGTAAATCACTTATAACGCCAGACTAACCATATAAATGTCTGTGTTAATAGAATAATGTTTGAAATATAACTGACCTTGTATCACATGAATTACCGCATTTTGAGGGACTATTTTCTCGCAGATCACTCCGCCGCTGCGTTAGCTTACAGCCACGAAGCTGATGCTTCTCAAATATAAGTTATTTTAAATGCAAAATGGTTAAAATTATTCTATCGACACATTTATATGGTTAGTCTGGTGTTATAAGTGATTTACCTCAGGTGCACTGTGGAGTGGGTCAGACTGTTTTTTAATGCAGGCTAACTGATACCATAGAAATGCTTTAGCCTTGCCCTAGCCTAGCGCCACTAGACTCTTCAAATATAAGAACTGCATGAATTTAGAAAAAAATATCTCCAGGCATCAACAACACTCTGGATAACTAGGAAATGAGGCCCTATGTCAAAAATTCTGAAATATCCCTTTAAGAGATAAAGATAATGCTCCTAATGTGAACGTCACAATTGTAAACAGCCTATAGTTTAAAATGGAGTTGGTGCAGCCATTTTGGTTCCCTAAGGAGAAATGTGTGATGAGGAGGGGTAGCTCATTAGAATCAAACACACTCTAGAAACTACACCAACATTTTTTTAGAATTAGTTTAGATGTAACAGTTTCTCTGCTTCGCTCCTGCAGCCACAGCCACTTCAACTCAGACGTCTCCTCTCGACGCCTTCCCCTCTTTCCTTTCTCACTCGCCGCTGTGAGCACGGGGAACAGAGAACCCGGCATGACACTCATGTTTTGTCAGAATCTGAACTTCTATTTGCAGCAAATTTACTACGTTTGTATGAGCGAAGTCTCCTCGCTCCACAGAGATTCCTATGTGCATTGTATCATCAGTCGTATTGGCCACATTTCCATTCTCCTCATTCCGAGAGAAGGGGCGCCGCCATTCATTATGCCCGCCCCTTCTCTCATATTAGTTTACATAGGACTGGAGAAGTCAAGAGGAAGTCAGTTCTACACGGACACAGAGTTTGGGCCAATCCACAGTAACAGTGCAGTGTTGACTTGTGGTGCAAATCAATCAGTTTTTAGCAGCAAACATTTCCCCTGGTTCTTTACAAAAACTGTCCAACGTCTTCCCTCTCAGCACATAAGAACCAACTTGACGCATTTAAATGAATACAATTGATACATGTGATGCAGGGTTTCCCGCAGCCGCCTTTTCTTTTTTTGTATTTACTTCTTGCGTTGACGATCGCGAACAAGCGGCAGGTGCGAGGCAGGCGAAATACATACCGCTCTACAGACACCACCTTAAAGCAGAACTAAGTAACTCGTGCCCCTAGAGGCCATAAGCGCAACTGCAGGTGTCGTAACATGTTGCATTTTTTTACTCATTAATTGTCCGTGAGAGTAAATACTACGCTGACAGAAAAGACAAAGGGACAGAGGGATATTGTTCATCCAATTACACAATGGAGATCTTTTTCTTCACTCAAACTTGGCTGTAAATACTGTTTAAGTGGTGCTAGCCCACAGTTAGCTTTGCCCGTTAGCCTGTTAGCTTCTTCTTCGTGATTCCATTAGTGTGTATTGGTGACTCCGACCCGGTGGCAGGAAAGTTGCAATTGTGGTTTCCTGGCCAGAGACACCAGGGGGAGATGAAAGACCCCCCAAATCATCCCATTAACACTTGTATTACCCCAGAGGGACTACGGAAAGGATTTATTAAGGTGAACACATTACTTAGTACTGCTTTAACTAAGAGATTTCCTGGGGAAACCCTGTGATGTCATAACATAACAAAGAAAATTGAGTGGCTATGGCCCTGTCCCAGTACTCGCACTTGTGCATTTGAAATGCGTGTTCACGTGAAGTGCGTAGGCTGTCCCAAGTTTGCTTCCGTACTTCGTTTTCTTTGGGAAAATTGGGATTTTACATCATTTCATGTTTGGTTTCTGATGTGTTTTTATCACAACTGGAACATGAATCAAACATTTTACACTCAAACAGTTACTCACAGACTCTCGTAACATTTTCTTTTTTAACTTTTTACTCGAGTACTTGAGTCCTTTTTTACTTGTGCTTGAGTAAGTTTATTTCAAAGTAAAGTTACTCCTAGTTCAGTTTTCAGTAGCTCAGTGATCGGGTTCGGGAAAGTCCAGCTGCTTCGATCTATCAGACTTTACAGATTTCACTCTCTTTGCCTCTACAGTAATACATCCACCTGATTGTGTGGTTTTGTCTGTTCGCAGCTGCTGATGGGAAGTACCGGGGGCTGGTGGACGTGTTGAGGACGTTGCTGAAAGAGGAGGGGCCCAGAGCGCTCTACAAAGGGTTTAACGCTGTTTTCCTACGAGCCTTTCCTGCCAACGCTGTGAGTCGTTTTAACAAGAGGTCCTCATTTGATCATATTCATGTTTATAAGCCACTACTTTTTTCCACATGCTTTGAACATTACAGCTTATACAACGATGCGGCTAATTTATAGATTTTTATAGTCATGCTGAATATTGTGTCATGTAATCAATAACAAAGCACCTGAGTCCAAAAACACTTGGATATTTCTCATAAAAGAACTGACCTGAGAAAAATGCAATAACAGCTCCACATACAACACCTGGGTTTAAAACATTATATAATCGAATGTATAAACCTTTAAGTTCTCAACACACTTTAGTAAAAAATGAATGCACCTGTAGGCCGTAGTAGTTTAGTAGTTTAGTTTGTTTGGTTTATTTGAAGGACATGTGCAGTTGCATTAAAAAGATGGCTGCACTAGATTTAGCACTATGCTAAAGATTTCCATCTGTAGTCTATACACAATTAAAATTACATAGATAGATAGATAGATAGATAGATAGATACTATATTGTCAGATGCAAGGATCTGAAATGTGTTTTGTACAATTCAGCAGCTCCGTTTCAACATAAAATATAAAGACATACAGATATAAGACATTTCACAAAGACATACAAAAACAAAACAATTGTCCACTCGCCATGACTTTGATTTTAAAGGGACTAGACGGAGTTTAAAAATTTAAAAATTAAGTATTTTCTTTCCCCTACATGTTCCAGCAATCTCATAATGTGCAGAATGAGCCCAGACCTGTTCACCACAACTGCCTCTGAAATCCACGCACTCAAAAAGGTGTTACTTCGGGTCCGAATTGCCGTCATGCACGAGCTTAAAGGGATATTTCAGGATTTTTGACATTGGGCCTCATTTCCTAGTTATCCTGAGTGTTGTTGATGTCTGGAGATATTATTTTCTTAAATTCATGCAGTTCTTATATTTGAAGAGTCTAGTGGCGCTAGGCTAGGGCAAGGCTAACGCATTTCTATGGTATCAGTTAGCCTGCATTAAAAACAGTCTGACCCACTCCACAGTGCACCTGAGGTAAATCACTTATAACACCAGACTAACCATATAAATGTCTGTGTTAATAGAATAATTTTTGAAATATAACTGACCTTGTATCACATGAATTACCGCATTTTGAGGGACTATTTTCTCGCAGATCACTCCGCCGCTGCGTTAGCTTACAGCCACGAAGCTGATGCTGCTCAAATATAAGTTATTTTAAATGCAAAATGGTTAAAATTATTCTATCAACACAGACATTTATATGGTTAGTCTGGCGTTTATAAGTGATTTACCTCAAGTGCACTGTGGAGTGGGTCAGACTGTTTTTAATGCAGGCTAACTGATACCATAGAAATGTGTTAGCCTAGCATTAGCCTAGCGCCACTAAGCTCTTCAAATATAAGAACTGCATGAATTTAAGAAAAAAATATCTCCAGACATCAACAACACTTTGAATAAATAGGAAATGAGGCCCTATGTCAAAAATCCTGAAATATCCCTTTAATATAGAGACTGCAGTTATGCGTATGACCTGAGGTGGCAGTAGTGAGTATAAAAATGACCAACTTGCATCTAGTCCATTTAAGGCTTAAGCTCATTTAGTTTCAGGATGGACTGATGAACAAAGGAATAGGTTGCGTTCACGTTATAGAATTCTATTTCAGTTGGAGGGCAGGTGCCAATACAACTCTATGGGAGAGAAACAGTTTTTGAAAGAAATTTCCAAAAATAAAAAGTCCAAATGTTTTCTCTGATCATCATGTGATTGGATTCACAAACCTGACATGTGGATTTTATGGCTAAAAGTCCTTTCTAGTGGCCAACATCAAGCACATGTTTTTGAATATTGTCTCCACTTTTGGACGCCTTTGTAAGGAAATAATTAGACATATGTTCATATGAGCTGGAAGATATGACTTTGAACTTTGTGACAGCTTTTGTTTCATGTGAATTGGCCCAGTAATTACAGAGATATTGGCCATGATTTAAGACTAGAAATATGCATTTTGAGCGTTACTATGGTTACGGCCATGGAATTTTCAGTTGCCCTCCACCTCAAGTTTAAACTATGGGCTCTTTAGAATGTTGTGATGTCACGTGAACGCTACCTATTCCTCAATCTGACCTGATTAAAGCATAGCACATGACAAAATTAAAATTACTTAAGAAAAGGCAATTTACAAATGTGTGGGCAATGTCGTCAAGTTACAATAAGTAGCCGACTTTTTTCTTTCTTTATAAATGTTGGCTTATATTCAGATGCACTCAATAGTCCGGAATTTACAGTCTTTTAGAAAAATGAGTTGGATCTTTACTTCCAGAACCAGAGCCGGCTTTTAGGGCGAGCCTCTTGAGCGCCATAAACACCTTTTAGTGTCAATCTTTTTAAATGAATCACTTATAATAGCTACTTTTTATATTGTTACATCCCCTAATTTGACATGAAATGCTGTTAAATATGTCTGAAACTAATTTGTATTTTGACAATTGTCTCGTTTCAGGCCTGTTTCCTGGGGTTTGAGGTGGCGCTGAAGGGTCTGAACTACGCCGCTCCGACTTGGTAGACGCCAATATCTCCGTCCGTCGGTGTTTGCACAAAAATTTAATAATTTGTATTTTATTTTTAATCACATTTTCATTGTCTATTTTGAGCTTTCGTTTCCTCTGTGTATTATAATATACTTGAATACATGTTTTTATTTCATTTTTATGTGAGCTCTTTTAAGACGATTTTATTATGTGTCAAAAAAAAAAAGAATAAATGCGCACAAATATTGAGTGGTGTTTTATTTTGATGTGCGCTTGTGTGTACAGAAAATACGACAGTTACGACAAAACCACAAATAAATAAGTACAAAACAAGAAAAGGACAGGCTGCTGGCGTAGATTGGCAGTAACCTTCCCGGGAAAAAAAACACGCAATGCTAAATATGAATGGGATTTAAAAAAAATAATAATAAAAATTAATAGGATTTTTACTTCCGGCTCCCGGCGAAATGGCCGGAAGTGGCGGGACTGTTGAGCTCTTATTTTCGAGGCATTTTTCCACCAACAACTCATAAAATAATGCAGCTCAAATATTCCCACGTTGTTTGTGGGATGCTAGTAATACTAATATCAAAAAGTAACATGATAAATACAAAGAAATTACGCAAAGTAGTAAACGAAAACCAGGAAATGAATTATGCCGCCACTGAAACTACACTACCCAGAATCCATTGCGTTTCCTTTTGCGGAAGTAGCGCCGGTGAACCCATTGTGAACCCTCGCAAAACGTGAATGAGGTAAATATCAGATTACTTTTATGTTTTTAGCGTTGAAAGTTTCCATTTTCTTTGAGATATCGATACTGGAGTCATCAATTGTTACTTTAGGCGGGTTTTATGTTTTGATTTTGTGGTTTTGTAGTTTGCTTTAAGAACATGACTTGATGAGCAGTCAGTGCAGTGTTGTTTTTATTTGTTTGTGTCTTGTTCCACGTGTGATAAACTCTCCGCAGATGTTTAATTTGATGGGTGTGTTGTTGTGGTTCGCTTTATTTTCGTAATGTCATTCGTAATTTTGTTAAACACAGGCTACGAGCTAACAGCAGCTAGCAGCACCGAGCATGTTCCCTTTGACCTCATACACGTTCACATGTGACGTGCCTAAGGTCACGCTGTTTTACGTTTTAGACTAAAGGAACAGTTGTGTGGC
This sequence comes from Neogobius melanostomus, assembly GCA_007210695.1. NCBI lineage: Eukaryota > Metazoa > Chordata > Actinopteri > Gobiiformes > Gobiidae > Neogobius > Neogobius melanostomus. The sequence goes on along the minus strand of VHKM01000126.1, from coordinate 666,652 downwards.
TCAACAACACCATGGACGAGGAGAAAGTGAAGGGACTTTACTTGCATGTTTTGGGCGTTTAGGGTTCATAGTTTTAAATGCAAATAGACCAAAATAAGGCTCTTAATCAATGGAGAAAATAATAAGCAGATTCATATTTTGATTTTCCTAAAAAAAACAACACTATTATGGGTTAAAGGTTGGCTGTTTGACCCCGGCTCTGGCTGATACTGACGTTCTGTTCTTGAGCAGGACACTTTACAAACATGGCCACGTTTTCTGTCAGTCAGGCTGAGGACAGCTGTGGCCCCAGTCGTATCTTATCACCGGCAAGTGTGTGGAATGAATGCAAAGAATCCAAAAAGGTTGTAAGTCTTTGTAGATTCTACATTAACCAAAGCAGGCCAGAACACTGCTGCTGCTTTAGTCCTGACTAGACCAGGAATTAGGACTGTGAGTGACATTTCAAGATGTGTCCATTGGTTATCATAGATCATTGGTCTTTATTACAAACATGAGGTCGCTGACTCATCACTGCGTCGTCTTCACCCGTGTGGGCTGGTCATCTTTGTAGTTTCGTAGATTGAAAGTAACATTGGTATCTTTTGATTTATAAATGTATTGTTGGACTTGTCCCTCCTTATCTGCAGCAGCTTCAGTCTGTGCTCTCAGGACATTGTCTGTGGAGAGCAGGAGGTCAATTCTCCTGCTCTCCATAAACCCGTATATCTGTTCTGGAGTGCGAACAGAAGTGGGTAAAAAGGCCTTTAGGTTTACGGCACCGCACTCTTGGAAAGAACTACAGGAGCAGTAGTTTCAGTTAAAAGAACTTGTGTCACTTCATACTTTCAAATTGGTATTGACACGTCTTGAAACAAAGTCTTTCACATGTAGCTGTTTTATCTGAGTGTACTTTCTTGATTTATTTATTCAATGTTTGATTATTTGTGTTCAGATGTAACTGTGTGTGAAGTTGTTCCCCTTCATCTTGGCCAGGACACACTTGAAAAACAGATTTTTAATCTATTATTATAAAATGTGCCCAGCTGTGGAATCCAGGGACACGACTCGGTTTTGGGGCATTTTAAGCGAGACATAGCCTGAGAAAGTGTAGTCTCCAAGCTTTCCAATGATGTGTAACACATGGAAATCTGATAATATTTGGAGAAGATGTGGCAAATTGAATTTAGGAACTGGAAATATGTCAAATAGAGGAATCGGCCTCTAAACCTTTGGGCTGTTCTCACCTCTCTCTGAGTGACAATAGGGCTCATTTACATCTCATTTAGTAAAGCCATCCCGCTGTAAAGCTCCCACTGTCGTGTCATGTGTGGGGTTTCAGTCCTCAGGCCTTGAGTTCACTTACTCAAACGCACATAAACTGGTCGACAGTCGGCGTATGTATAAAACTGCCTTTTTTGCGTGGCATTTGTTCGCTAAAAATGTGTCAACAACGCAAACCAAAGCAGCGGTGCCTCCTCCCCAAACAACACAAGGAAACGGGAGGCGAGCGTATTCTAACCTGGAAACAGGCGGATGTTTTGTTGACAGAGCGAGACAGCAGAGATCAACTCAAACGCAAAATCCACCGTAATAAAAAGATACAAAACTTACTGTTCGGTGCTTTTGCGGGAAGCTTTTTTTTAACGCTGAAGCTGCGTGGCTAAGGTGTTCTCGTGTCCTGTCTGGCGAGCAAAGCAGTGTCTCTGTCCCGCTGTCGCTGCTTTGCTATCAAGGCTCTTCATGAGGAAGCGGCACCACATAATCCGGAAGTACTTCGCAGAAATACTTCCACGGTTCAGCTCGTCTGCTACAATCTTTGCGGCGTCCATCCAACACAACCCGGTGTTTACCCAGTATGTAAACACACACAGACAAAGTCACGCCCCTACTGCACGCTCCGAAATCTCCCCAAAACAAGCCGGTTTGAACCTGAAAGTTTACACTTTTATATATATATATAACATTACTGCTAGCTTAAACATGGAGAGGCTTCTTCGTGGCTTCAACTGAACGATTCTGCGAAAATCACCAATTAAAAAAAAAACAACTTCTTTTGCGTTTTTCTCGAAACTTGGGCTGCCGACTTGTGTCCCTGGAATCTATGACGGGGCACAAATATAAAAAACGGGGGCATTATGCAATATTTTTGTGGGAAAAAAAAAAAAAAAGTAATTGTTAGTGCGTATTTGATCTTTCATTGACCCAGCGTCTTTGTTCTTGTGGTAAAAGGATAAGACTGAGTTAATAAGTGCCGTGTTTGTGTTGCAATAGAAAAACACAGTTTAGACAAGTCTACACATCTTTCTGTAACCCTTTTCTCCTTGAAAGAATTGGATAAAAACATCTGAAAACATTATGAAGATAGCACAGTCTAGGCAGAAATGTTCATCTGTATTGTGCTCCTCTGAGTATTTAATCTACTCTGATGAACTATTGTTACAAGTTGTACCCTGCGTAACTTTAATTGTAATAGACAATCGAAAAGATTTGCAAACAAGCACCATCTTAGTGTAGTTCTCCGGTCTCTGCACTGGCTTCTGTCAATCCGAGAATAGACTTTAAAACAGCACAAGTATAAGCAGCAAATCACGTCTCAGACAAGTTTGAGCCACATGGAATAAAAATCTGGAACAGTCCTGAAGATGTGACAGCGGCCTCGGCTTTCACATATTATTTCAAATTCAGGCTGAAAACTGCTTTTTTAGGGAAAGGAAAGGACTCTATTTAGTTTAGGGCCTTTCACCGACATCACAAAGCACTTTGGGACAATTTACATTAGAGGCCGACCGATACGGGTTTTTTTAAGGCTGATGCCGATATTTTGAGATGTTAATTGGCCGATGCCGATATGCTCGGTTGATATTTTTTACCGATATTCTTGGCCCATTTTCCAATAGTCTGATCTATAATGCTGTAAAAACAAATACTTGGCCGCTCCAGCACTGGACGATTTTATTTTATTACTTCAGTTGATCCAACCATAGTTTCTGTCCCAGCTTTGATTAGTTCTCGTTAGCATATTGTTACTAGCCGCGGCATTTTGTGCGGCGATCAAAATACCATAGTGGAGGCAGTGCTTAATTTGTAAATTAGTATTTTCAGGAACACTTTTAGTCTAATGTGATGGATTCGGGGAACAGGCCAAAAAATTTGCCGGAACACTGTCATTAAACACCATTATATCAGATCAAATCTTTGCTGGATCCTCCTAAATATTTCCCGGATCCTTTACCCTGAAAAACTGGAAATTGGGGGAATGCGTTCCCCCAAACGGGGGATCAAATTAAGCACTGAGTGGAGGTTAAAATGACCTGCAGCATGTCTATACTGACGGAGCCGAAAGGAAAGGAGGTTTTGTGAAACTCGTGTTTAACAAACTTGAAGCTAACCAATTTTCTTTGCAATGTTTCTCACCCCCTGAGGCCTGGGGAGTTGTGGGAGGACTCATTTTAAACCCTGACTTTGCTCTTTCCAATGCAAAGAAAGGCAACTCTCTATCACCGGTCCCGGAAATATCGGCTTTTTTCGCTAGATCGGCCGATAGCCGATATTGTAAAATCCCCAAATATCGGCCCGATATATCGGCCGGCTAATATATCGGTCGGGGTCTAATTTACATTCACTCTATACTCAGTGGTTGGGCTGGGTACCGTTAAACAATACCAATATGGTATTAAAAAAAAAGAGTTTAGGCACTACTGGTGTGGACAAAAAGTTATCTTTGGATCCAAGTTTTGATGCGGTTGGTCCAGGAACAGTTGTTGTTTCAGCTCAAATAATTGGTAAACTAAATGTCTTTTATGGAATGAGTGAACATTATTGTTGACTATAGGGCTCTAAAATAAAGTATTGTTCAGGTATCGGTATCAAAAATCAATTGCTTTTTAATGCTCAAATACTATTATTTTAATGTCATGATGCAAACGATCTGTTTATATTGAGATTTTCGACATTTCCATCAAACAGAGGAAACACGGGGAAATGTCGAGATTCAAAAGCAAATTGGACACAACGGAAAACTTCGGATGGAATAAAATAGTATGAACTGTTTTTGATTTGCTAATTGTGATTCAAGGTTCAGACGTTCTGTTGTCGTCTCCTGTTGTGAATTGTGCTGAATAATGTTTCCGTTTTGACACAGGTGGTTCCAGGTCCATGTATGTAGCCCCCGCGTAGAGCCGCCATGCCCCTGGAGGTGAAATGGCCGTTCCCGCAGCGCCCCCCGCTGTCCTGGAGGATCTCTGCCTCGGTGGTGATCGGGATGGTCGGGTCCTATTCCTATTTCTGGACCAGTGAGTAACGATGAACTCTTTTTTTTACATTTGAAGGTGACACAATAGGAGGCGTTAAAGCGAAAAGGTTCATTAATATCTGTGTAATTACTGAACACAAACGCATGAAACAAAACCTGGCACAAAGTCTTCTCTGTTTACATGAATGAGCTAAGGCAGCTGTTCTCCCTGTGTCTCCTCAGAGTACATGAACCACCTGACGGTCCATAACCAGGAGACGCTGCTGGAGGTGGTGGACAGAAGACCCTCAGACACTCCCCTCATCACTCTGTCCAACCACCAGTCCTGCATGGACGACCCGCACCTGTTTGGTAAAGACGCACCTTAGTCATCCACTCACTTTGGAACCTTTTGTCTTGTTTATTGATTGCTATTCTTACAAATATGAACAAAGAAAGTGGTAACGTTTGTTATTGTTTTATGTATTAGAGCTTTTATCTGTTATTATTTTATGAAGCTATGCAAATAAAGTCCTTTCCTTCCTTACATAAAGATGACTTAGACTTTGCAGCTTTATATTAGTTAGTAGTTAGTAATTATAGTGTTAATGGAAAGCTTTCAGTGAACTGGTCTGAAGATGGACTGACTAGAGGAGCTTAAGTCCAATATCATAATAATAATAATAATTAAAGCCGCAAGCGGCATTTAGAGGCCCTCGAGGGTCTCGTTTGGCCGGTTGACGCCGGTGGCCGCACGCCGCCCCAATAACCGGGAGGCGCTGCCGCGCCCTACCTGCCACACTAGGTCGAGATTGTAAAAGAGCAAAGGCAAGAAATGGCGCCTTCGGCGCCAGATCACTCGATTTTTCCCAAAATGGCCGACCTCCTGTTGGTTGCCTAGCAACCATGTAATGTACTTTTTTGTTCAGACTGTCATGACGCACGCGTGTACCAACTTTGGTGTGGCTGCGCCAAAGTTGGCATCGGTTCGTTGCCATGGAAACACGGTGGGAAAAGGGGCGTGGCCTCAATACGTTTTTTGTTCGGGGTCACATGACGGATGTCTGTGCCAAATTTCGTTTGTCTACGACAAAGTTCAATTTTTTTCCTCATTCATTTTTATTTGGTGCTCTGCAGGGGGCGCTATCGCGCCCATTTTCAAATTTCCTATATCACAACATCTGGGGTCGACGACTCGACCAACGATTCAAGTTTCGCTCAAATCGGCCACAGTATGTGGGAGTTATGACTGTTTGAACGCGGCGGCGAGCGCTAAAAATGGACGCCGAATTCATGGCGTTGCCATGACAACACCGTTAATCCTATTAGAAAGTTTTTAATAACTTTTGATGTCCCACTTGTGTAGATGATCTGGAGCGAACGGGGAGTCGCTGCGTTCAACGGCCTAGGACGAGTTCGTTCAAATGCGAGGGCATGAAATGGCGCCTTCGGCGCCAGATTACTACATTTTTCCCAAAATGGCCGACCTCCTGTTGGTTGCCTAGCAACCATGTAATGTACTTTTTTGTTCGGACTGTCATGACGCACGCGTGTACCAATTTTGGTTTGGCTGCGCCAAAGTTGACATCGGGTCGTTGCCATGGCAACACGGTTGGGAAAGGGGCGTGGCCTCAATGACTTTTTTGTTCGGGTTCACGTGACGGATGTCTGTGCCAAATTTCTTTTGTCTACGACAAAGTTAAAAAATTTTCCTCATTCATTTTTATTTGGTGCTCTGCAGGGGGCGCTATCGCGCCCATTTTCAAATTTCCTATATCACAACATCCGGGGTCGACGACTCGACCAACGATTCAAGTTTCGCTCAAATCGGCCACAGTATGTGGGAGTTATGACTGTTTGAACATGGCGGCGAGCGCTAAAAATGGACGCCGAATTCATGGCGTTGCCATGACAACACCGTTAATCCTATTAGAAAGTTTTTAATAACTTTTGATGTCCCACTTGTGTAGATGATCTGGAGCGAACGGGGAGTCGCTGCGATCAACGGCCTAGGACGAGTTCGTTCAAATGCGAGGGCACGAAATGGCGCCTTCGGCGCCAGATCGCTCTTCTGGCCAATATGGCCGCCCTCCTGATGGTTGCCTAGCAACCGCATAATATCTTTTTTTGTTTGGCTTCACGTGACAAATCACTGTGCCGAATTTTGTTCGTCTACGACGAACTAAAATTTTCGGGGATTTCGGGATTTTGAGGGGTCTGGCCATAGGGCGCAATGTTAACGTGGTTTTTCCAGGGGGCGCTGACGCGCCATTTTTTTGAATTTTTACATTTTGGAGATGTGAAGTTTTTTTTTTCACCTAATTGAATTTTGGGCAAAAATTCAGGACTTTTCATCAGTGGGAAGTTGCCGAAACTGGCTTTTTAGGGGGAGAGGAAAAATAATAATAATAATAAGAAAAACCCGTACAATAACAATATAGCGCCGCCTTCGGCGGCGCATATTTATATATTCGGAAAGGTCTCACGTCCAGTAATCCAACCGTGGGGTTTATAATCAAGTACGAGCGCGTTGCGCTCGTCTTTTACCTGTTCTTTTTCAATATTTCCCAATGGTTTTTTTTTTGGTATTTTTGTGCGAGCAGAAGCAAATATGCCGCTTTCGCGGCAAAGACCTATGTTATCGGATAGGCCTCGATGCCCTGAGTCACTCTAGCAGTGTTTTGAGTGCTGGTGAGTGGCCATGGTCGATGACGAGCGCGTTGCGCTCGTCATCGACTGCTTTCTTGTCCATGTTGCGCCTTGCCTGTGGTTTTCACCTTTTTTTCTTCGAGCAGCAACAAAAGTGCCGCTTTCGCGGCACACGCTTATATCACCGGACAGGTCGGGGTGCCGGGAGTGTCGTTATTACTGTGTAATGCATGGGGAGCGCTCCGCGCTCTGTTTCTTGAGCGCTCCGCGCTCTTTTAGGGACGTGCGCTACGCGCACGTCTTTCGTCAGTGCGCTCCGCGCACTGCTTGTAGAATAACAACAGGCCCGGACCCTGTCAGGCTCTCGGGCCTAATAATAATGGCTTACACTTGTATTGCGCTTTACAAACCAAAGTTACCAAGTTTCTTACTTTCCTTAGTTACTAAGTTACTAAGTTTCCTACAAGCTGCTATTGTAGCCACAGCTGCCCATTGGGGCAGACTGATGGAAGTGAGGCTGCCAATCTGCGCCATTGGCCCCTCCGACGACCACCAACTACTGGCCTATTGTACATGTTTTAGTGGAAAGGGAACATGATAATTACGCAGAAAGGTTGTGAAGCACAAGCGCTAACTGCTGCACCACCGTGACGCCCTCACTGAGCCCGTTTTGACTCTCTGAGGTTGGGGAGGCGTGGCCTAATGAGGCGTGGCCCAATGAGAGCTTCTCACAAGCTGCGGCTCCTCGTGTGTGTGGTGTCAGTGCGATTTGAGTGATGCTATTGTGGCAACAGCCAATCAGGAAACTCACCCCCACGGCGCGGCCCCGCCCATATCCAGCAGGGCTGGACTGGCCATGGAGAAACCGGGTTTTCCTGATGCGCTGATGTCACATCAGATGAATATTAGCCATTGAGGTTAACAGTGAAGCTGAATGTATTAATCTCTGAATGGGGAACTGGGGGTGGGATTAAATAAGTTATCTTCTTCCCACTCCCTTTCAGGTAGAAATGGATCGTCATGTTTACATACTGTATATTCTTTTTTTGTTGCACAAATGACTTAACTATATTTGTCTATCTTGTACTTTTTGTGCCATTGCTTGAAATAAATGAATAAATGAAATGAAGTCTGGCAAATGGATTGGGGCAGGTTTAGATTTATGGGATAATTTTGTTGACATATTAGAGACACAGTGGATTTTGGCTCTGGTTTAGTGAATAAGTTACAAGTGAAACATAACACCTTTAGATATTAGATATCCTATCTAATCTATCTAATCTATCTAATCTATCTAATCTATCTTCCACTTGTCCGTTGCCGGGTCATGGGGGCAGCTGTTGGAGCTACTCCAGCCCCTATGGCTCCTCCTGCAGGTGGTGGGTCCACAGAAGGACGGCCTCATGGTTCTAACCGGGCCTGTTGGTCTCTCATAAGGGGCTTCTGAACCGCTCTTTGTCTGACCCGTCACCTAGGACCTGTTTGCCATGGGAGACCCTACCAGGGGCACAAAGCCCCCGACAACAGAGCTCCAGGATCATTCAGGCTCAAACCCCTCCAGGAGGGGATATTAGATATCAATAAAACCAATCTGAAAAAACGTAAAAGATTTTGTGAAGTACAAGGTCTGTAGGTCCTATATAATGCAGGTGTCATCGTCACAATGTGAGCAAAATGGTTGTTAAAGTTATACTTAACAAATTAACCTGTGTAGAAACAACGACCCATTACAATAGTTAAATATCTTTTTGTGAAACTTTGTGATGACCCTCTCTCGTGTGATCTGATTTGTTTCCAGGTGAAAGTTTAAGTTCAAGACATGAAAATTTGCCCGTAGCGTCTCCTCAAAAAGGGCACTGTATTGTCCCACTAACATTGTTCTCTTTTCTCCTCAGGGATTCTAAAGCTCAGACATTTGTGGAATATCAACAAGATGCGCTGGTGAGTCCCTCGTAAAAAGGCTCGTTACGTCGCGTTATTGTGACTTTATCTCTCATTTCACTCAGGACGCCGACCGCTGCGGACATCTGCTTCACCAAAGAGCACTACTCCAAGTTTTTCAGTCGGGGCAAATGCGTCCCGGTCGTCAGAGGTAAAACCGCTCAACTTTACGGACCTTTACCCACTTGTACCCACTTAATTCCGACGTTGTTTTGCGATCGTAGGCGACGGCGTTTATCAGAAAGGCATGGACTTCGTGCTGGAGGCGCTGAACAGAGGCGAATGGGTGCACATGTTTCCTGAAGGTTTGCAAACGCCAACTCGTATTTCAATTTCGTAAAGGATTTCCTCTAAGTTGCTTCACTTTCAACAGGGAAGGTTAACATGACAGACGAGCTCATACGGTTAAAATGGGGTGAGCGGCTGTTGAAATGCAGATTCATGAAAAGTGAAAGCACCGTTGTTGTTGTAACTGAATCCGCTGTTGTTTTTCAGGCGTCGGTCGGCTCCTCGCAGAGTGTTCGCGGAATCCGATTATTTTACCGCTCTGGCACGTGGGTGAGTGAAGCTGCAGCGTTTTTAGCTTTATCTTTTATTCATTTGGTGGCAAAGAAATGAACATGCAACAGAACAGTACGGAAGCCCCGAAAGGACATAGAATAAAATGTAAATCATGTACAAGCATTTTTTTCAATCTTGGGAAATAACCTCAAAAATAACTTTCTATTAAATGTATTTTATTATAAACACACATGCTACTACTGGACTGTAGAGAGTAGAAAAAATAAAAAAAAGTGCTAAAAAGATAATTCCATCCATCCATCTTCTTCCTCTTGTCCGTTGCCGGGTCGTGGGGGCAGCTGTTGGAGCTGCACCAGCCCCTATGGCTCCTCCTGCAGGTGGTGGGTCCACAGAAGGACGGCCTCATGGTTCTAACCGGGCCTGTTGGTCTCTCATAAGGGGCTTCTGAACCGCTCTTTGTCTGACCCGTCACCTAGGACCTGTTTGCCATGGGAGACCCTACCAGGGGCACGAAGCCCCCGACAACAGAGCTCCAGGATCATTCAGGATCAAACCCCTCCACCACGTGAAGGTGGCGGCTCCAGGAGGAGAAAATTATCTAAAAAGATAATTGAGGGAAGAAATCCCTAAAGGAAAAAAATAATGTAAATATATATATATATACACTCACCTAAAGGATTATTAGGAACACCATACTAATACTGTGTTTGACCCCCTTTCGCCTTCAGAACTGCCTTAATTCTACGTGGCATTGATTCAACAAGGTGCTGAAAGCATTCTTTAGAAATGTTGGCCCATATTGATAGGATAGCATCTTGCAGTTGATGGAGATTTGTGGGATGCACATCCAGGGCACGAAGCTCCCGTTCCACCACATCCCAAAGATGCTCTATTGGTTTGAGATCTGGTGACTGTGGGGGCCATTGTAGTACAGTGAACTCATTGTCATGTTCAAGAAATCAATTTGAGGAGATTGTCTTGACCAGGACCACACCCCTAAATGCATTGAAGCAACTGCCATGTGATTGGTAGTTTAGATAATTGCATTAATGTGAAATTGAACAGGCGTTCCTAATAATCCTTTAGGTGAGTGTATATATATATATATATAATATATTTTTTCCTTTTTATATATATATAAATTATTTTTTTGCTGTGGTGCACGAGGCAGGAATTTTTATTTTTTTATTTTTCACAACACAACATCTCGTCAGAGCATGAGCACAGGCTGGACCTAGCCCAATGGAGGCAGAACAACTTACTATGTTATACTATTATATTTTTTTAAATAAAAAAAAAGAAATAAAAAAAACTTTACTTTTGAGGTTATTACATTATTTACATCTTATTCTATGACCTTTTAGGGCTTCCGTTGAATAGAGCAGTCGGATATGAGAAAAATGTATGGTATAACCATTTCTAATTAGCAATTTGTTTTTTTCATCAGATTTAGTCAAAACAAGGCTTGGGGAAAAAGACAAGGGGCGAGCGAACGTGTGCCTGTCAAATAAATGAAATAAAGAAATAAGATTGATTTACAAAAATCTTGAGCAAAACTGACCATTGACTCCCACTGTTCTAATATTGTTCAACCATGTTTTACTTTAGGTCTTAGTGACGTTCTGCCAAATGCGACGCCTTACATTCCTCGGATTGGAAAGGTAAAAACTTCCATGTAGATGCACTGATTGAGGTCGTTTTCACACAGGTTGGAGCGCCTGGTGGGTCCAAGCGTCCTGCACAGCGCCTGTATTCTTTCTCTGTAATAAATGTTCTCTCTTCCAGAGGATCACTGTCCTTGTGGGGAAACCGTTCAGTGTGAAAGAGCTCGTTGAATCTCTAAGAGCGGAAAACAAGTCGCAGGTATGTTTTTGTCGTCGAGTCCCACTGTCATTAATATATGCGGCTTATACTGATAACTACAATTACATTTTGCCGACTTCCTCTTACTGTAGGTGGACACGTTAGTCCTCATTACTAAAGAACCTCCAGAGTCTGAATCTCTGAGCTGTAATCGAGGCGAACTCAGGCTTTATTTAGGACTTTCTTCAGGTCTGATTCCACTTAAATATGTTTCATGCTGTGGAGAATCATGAAATGTTAATAGTAAATGAAAATTAAAGCCTTTTAACCTCTTATCCCCCCGAGCACATTTTCTCCAGTTCAGCTTTACCCAAATCTAAAACCTTTTCGACTGGAGATCACAGCCTATAGACCCTTTAATTGTTTGTAAACATTCTGGGCTTAGCTGGAGGCGGGAAGCTCGATTCCTATCTATTTCCATTGTAGCTGTTGTCATAGTAACGATAAACAAATGTCTAACTGTTTTTGAAAATATAAGATAAATCTTATTTTATCGTCTCAAATGTCATTCCTCTTGTTCTGGCTCCTTAAGCCACAACAGGACCACATTTTTTGTTGTAGTTTTACACTTATAATCGCTATTTTAATTTAATCTTATTTCTCTTGATCACTTCCTGCCTCCAGCTGATGTCACTGATGATGTCAGCAGTTAAAGGGTCTATATGGGCCTATATGCCTCATTTGAAAGCTAAGTACGTGTTGTTACCCCGTCATCACTTTTTTGTTTGTTTGTTTTGTTTTTGTTTCATTTTTGCCTGTTTTTTTGTAAAAAATGTCACAAAAAAACAAATTGCGCTTTTTTTCGGACAAATATTGGGATTTGATTTGTGATTTTTATATTTGATACATTTAAATGCATAAACTGCTAAAATAATGAGTGAAGGAAGTTACTTTTAGACTTAGTTAAACAACATGTTCTTGCTCACATTGCTCCACATGTGTGCTCTGGAGGAGTTTCCCAGACGTTCAGAGTACCTCTGGGGGACAGCCACGTCCAGGATGGAATCAAAGAGCGTCTATCAAAACACCGATGAACTTTAGTTTGTTGCATCTGAACCTGAGATCAGAGGTTTCTGATCGGTGACATTTCTCACTCAAATACAGAGACATAAGAAAGAAAAAAAACTCAGCCTCTTGAGGTTTGGTTATTGCAGTGTCAAAACTAGAGATGCACGATCCAGCTTTTTTGCTACCGATACCGAGTTTTGAGTATCTGCCGATACCCGATATTTACCGATACCATGAGACTTTCTTAAAAGTGTCTTTCGCGAGATGATTTTGAGAACAGTTTTTACATTTCTGACATTGAATTTATTTTATTTATTTATTGGTTTATTTGGTAGGGACAGTGCAAGTTAATGAACAAGCCACACCGGATTGTAGCCTTGGGCTAATTTCCATCCGTCGTCCCCCATGCGCACTCTCAAACACACTCTTATTCATCCTGGCCTATTGTACATGTTTTTAGTGGTAGGGGAAACCGGAGTACCCGGAGGAAACCTACGCAGACACGGGGAGAACATGCAAACTCCACACAGAAAGGCCCCGTCCAGGTGGGAATCGAACCTGGGACCTTCTAGCTGTGAAGCACGAGCGCTAACCGCTGTACTACCGTGCCGCCCATTTTTGATTTGATTTGATTTTTGACTGAAAACAGCATATTGTAGTGAAATTAAGCCAAATATCAAAAAACAGTATCATTAAACCAGATTTTAAATGTTTTAAATTATTATAAATGATAATAACATTTTACGGAGGGAGTTGTTAGTTGAGTGACTTTGGGGGTCGCAGCCTGAAAAGTTTGGGAACCACTGCTCTAAGTGAAAAATTTAATAGGTAGCGTTCACGTGAGATCACAACATTCTTAAATAGCCCATAGTTTAAAACTGAGGTGGAGCAACTGAAAATTCCATGGCGGTAACTATGGTAACTGCAGTAACTGACAAAATGCAGATTTTTATGTCTTTGTTTTTGGCTCATACCTCAGTCATTACTGGAAGAATCCACATGAAACAAAAACTGTCAAAAGTTCATTGTCTCCTCTTCAAGCACATATGAACACATGTCTAATTATTTCCCCCCAACAGGCGTCAAAAAGTGGAGACAATATTCGAAAACATGAGTGTAATGTTGTCCAGTAGAAAGGACTTTCAGACATAAAAATGATATCACAGGTTTGTGAATCCAATCACTGTCAAACACTGAAGAGCAAAAACATTTGTCAATTTCCTTTTTGGAGATTTCTTACAAAAACTGTATTTCTCTCATAGAGTTGTATTGGCCCCTGCCCTCCACCTGACTTTATGACACCATCACATTCTTAATCGTGAATGCAACCTATTGAGTCTTTTCTCCATTGTAAGATCAATAAAGTCATATTTCATTGTCATGATATTATGGCTCAATTATCAATTATATCTATTGATAAACTCTTGGATAAACATTTAACAAGGATGACTTTTCCACATTAAATATCCTTGAGTTTATGACAGGCTTTAGGTCACATTGATATAAACAACTCACATGAAGTGATCTGATCATTACAAATACGTGAGATCAGTTATTTTTTAAACTAAAATACAAACACTTGGCTTCAGCAGTGGTTATTTTGTATTATTAGGCTAATTTAGGCATTGTTATCATAGTTTCTGTCCCAGCCTTGATTAGTTTTTGTTAGCATTAGCGTTAGCCCCCGCTAGCTTTAGCATGCTATTGCTAAAGGAAGAATTTTGTGCGGCGATAAAAAATACATTTGCGGAGGTTAAAACTAACTCAGTGGTTGAAATCCCTAGCTCTCCCCTTTTAAATTGATATAAAGCATCCCCATATTCACTTATATTTAGTTGGTAAAAAGTTGTGTTTTTAAAGCAGTACTAAGTAACTCTTGCCCCTAGAGGCCATAAGCGCAACTGCAGGTGTCTTAGCAAGTTACGATTTTTAACTTATTAAATGTCTTGGAGAGTAAATACTACGCTGACAGAAAAGGTGAAGGGACAGAGGGATATTGTACATCCAGTTATACAATGGAAATATTTTTTTCACTCAAACTTGGCTGTAAATACTGTTTAAAGTGGTGCTATCCCGCAGTTAGCTTTGCCCGTTAGCCTGTTAGCTTCTTCTCTGTGATTCCATTAGTGTGTATTGCTGCTCCAACCCGGTGGCAAGTGTGGTTTTCTGGCCAGAGACACCAGGGGGAGATGAAAGACCCCCCCAATCATCCCATTAACACTTGTATTACCCTCAGAGGGACTACAGAAAGGATTTATTAAGGTAAACAAGTTACTTAGTACTGCTTTAAGCCGTTGAGAGCCAAAAGTATCAGTTCAGTATCTGATATTTGTAGCCGATACCCGATATCGTAGTTTTTCCAGTATCGGCTCCCATATCCGATACCAGTATCAGATCGGTGCATCCCTAGTCAAAACCTCGATCATCTCTGCTCAGACTCGACCCCAGATAAAGCGGAAGAAAAGGAATGGATGGATGTGTTTGTGGCATTCAAAATATAGTATTGGGCATTAACATGGCATTGAAAAGCATTACGTTAGACTTGCTGCCTGTATAAACCCTGACATAACACCATTGAGTTTATGAAATATTCTGAATTTCTTTGCAGCTGGAGATGAGGAAGACTTTGACCGACTTCATCCAGGAGGAGTTTCACAGTTTGAAACCACAGGCTGAAGCTCTGCATCGACAGAACGAACCCAAGTCCTGATCCTCACTGACATGGACCTAAACAATGAGGGGCTCGTGCCGGACTCGACTGGACTGGGACAAAAGAAAACGCTCTCTTGGTTTTCAACAATCAAGAAGGAGAAGGAACATGAACACTTGAAGCATTTTATAATCTGTTCACTCAAATGGGTAGTATTTATAATGTAAGTAATAAGCCTTCACCCACTAACCAGATGGTTTCTGGTATGGCTGGATTTTGCAGACTTGCATCATGAAAAAAACAAAACAAATGTTATTGACACATTTAACTAAAGAAACTAAAGTGATTATTATTATTATTTTTTCCTCACAATCGCGTCCTAGAAGTGGTGACATTATTGAAGCATATGGGCAAAAATGAACCCAGTTCCACATGGGTTTTGAAGTATTTTTCAGGCCAGTGAATTGTCCACAGAGTTTTCCTCTGTTTGAAATAATGTCACAATCAGAATATAGAATGCGACCCGTGAGTTATAAGCACAGAAGTAAAATGTGACTTCTGACTGGACTTTCAAACTAATTTCTCTACGGCTGCAGTTCCACATCACATGCTTGTATCCAGCACGCCTCGGTCTAAGTACTCGCCTTGTCACGTATCTACTCTACCCAGGCTATAGTTTCCTAGCCTGGCACGAGCCAGACTGATCCTCCATGTTAAGAGATACATGGGGCTACAGTCTGGTCGTGTGCGATTTGAATTTCGCCGACTCCGGCAAAACCAAGCAGAGCCAATCATAGCACGGGAGGCGGGAGTTAACAGCGCGTCATCTTCCGCGCCAGGATTTCCCATAAAACACGTGTGTTCCACCCATAACCAAAACGGCGATCTTTAACCAGTGCTCTTTCTTCTGTTTTAAATGAGCTGGACCTGTCCTTAAAGCCGCTGTTCTGAGGGCTTTCAACGGAACATTTACTCAACTGCACGCCATGATTGTTTGTAGACTACAAACAATCATGGCGTAGGTCGCTTTGTGTTTGATTGCTTCTCTCTCGTTCATGCTGCGAGCCCCGCCTCGAGTCTGGATTTGGAAATCGTATCCTATTACCACAATTCTAGACTGTCTTTATATGTATTTTATAAATACATAAATAAAGTCAGTGTGGCTTTATGGCAGGCTAAGAGTTTCCACTACTGACAAGGATGCGCACGCTGAAATACACATTACTGAAACGTTTTGTGAGCCGCGATGAGAACAATGTGGACAAATGCTGCCTTTTGGTGGAGTTTATGGAATTATTCAGAGGTGCCAAGGCAAATACTAGAGGACAGAAGCAGCTAAAAGATGAACTATGACGGTAAGCAACGGGCTAATGTTATGCTAACACCAGCTAAAGTTGTGCTAACAGTGGTTGAATGCTATCATCGGCAAAATCACCTTTTTCAACAGCTCTTATGAGGATTTACTAAGAAATTCTCACACAAATGTTGTACATTTTTCACAATGACATGGTGGACAACAAGTTACTGATGGGCACTGACTGTAACTCTTTACTCAACAACACAACTGTGTTTTTGTCTTAAAGCTAACGGCTAACACAATTTTATATATATATATATATTTTAATTTCAAATAGCTCCAA
This sequence comes from Neogobius melanostomus, assembly GCA_007210695.1. NCBI lineage: Eukaryota > Metazoa > Chordata > Actinopteri > Gobiiformes > Gobiidae > Neogobius > Neogobius melanostomus. Next base: position 650,166 of record VHKM01000126.1, on the reverse strand, counting down.
GAATTGAGAAAGCGGCATAAATAATCGGCCTGTTTGAAATATAAATTGTATATAGTTGGTTGATTTTGAAATCCAACCTCCAGCAGAGTCTTTCCATCCAATGTGATTTTAAGATGTCAGTGACTCTCCTGGAAAAAGATAGCCTGGCTAACGCCAGACTGCTGTGTGCGCTCGAATCTTTTCGAACTTCACAACAGCCTGGGGACCATGGCCGACATTTTTCCATGGATTTGGGCACCAATCACAGAACGAGGAGGGACGGTAAGACGATGACGCGCTATTTGACATACGGAAGCTTGTAGTTTGTTTAGGGATAAAAAATATAAAAAAATATTTACGAATCCAACATGACAGCAGCAGACGCGATGCCATCTTTCGATCAAGCTTTAGAACGTGTTCTAAATAGCTTAGCTCAAAAGTTTACAGCAGGTACGTCATACGTCATCTGATACCATGATACGATTGGCTATGGCTACGTGCAGACGCATGAGAGACATTCAGCCCAATAAACGGCTATGAACAATCGTAAACCACACCTCTCCTACGAGAAAATGAATTGGTGGTCCCCAGACTAAATATCACTTGTGATTTTAGTCTGGCGTTAGCCAGGCTAGGAAAAAGAGTCAGTATCAACTAAATTTCTAGAGTGAAACATACACAAGCAAACAGGAAGCAGATTAAACCAATCAGCGAAGGGCGGGCGAGTGTTGTTGTTGTGGGGTTATTAGCGGTTCTGCCTTAACATTCGAACAGGGTTATGCATCACAAACGTCACTTATTGTCAGTGCTTAATTTGATCACACACGCAGATCTTGCACATATTTTCAGAGACTGCAAATGAGGTGTTACACTGGCCTATATAAGCTCTCCAGTGAAGAAGCTTTTAGATTTGGGTAAAGCCGTAATGGTGAAATGCGCTTGGTTTATGGGATATTTCAGGATTTTTGACATTGGGCCTCATTTCCTAGTTATCCAGAGTGTTGTTGATGTCTGGAGATATGTTTTTCTTAAATTCATGCAGTTCTTATATTTGAAGAGTCTAGTGGCGCTAGGCTAGGGCAAGGCTAAAGCATTTCTATGGTATCAGTTAGCCTGCATTAAAAACAGTCTGACCCACTCCACAGTTTGTTTGTTTGTTTATTTGGTCGGGACAGTGCAAGTTGATGAACAAGCCACACCGGATTGTAGCCTTGAGCTAATTTCCATCCGTCGTCCCCCATGCGCACTCTCAAGCACACTCTCATTCATCCTGGCCTATTGTACATGTTTTTAGTGGTAGGGGAAACCGGAGTACCCGGAGGAAACCTACGCAGACATGGGGAGAACATGCAAACTCCACACAGAAAGGCCCCGGCCTTGGTGGGAATTGAACCCGGACCTTCTAGTTGTGAAGCACAAGCGCTAACCGCTGTACTACAGTGCACCTGAGGTAAGTCACTTGTAACACCAGACTAACCATATAAATGTCTGTGTCGATAGCATAATTTTTGAAATATAACTGACCTTGTATCACATGAATTACTGAATTTTGAGGGACTATTTTCTCACAGATCACTCCGCCGCTGCGTTAGCTTAAGTAGCTGATGCTGCTCAAATATAAGTTATTTTAAATGCAAAATGGTTAAAATGATTCTATTAACACAGACATTTATATGGTTAGTCTGGTGTTATAAGTGATTTGCCTCAGGTGCACTGTGGAGTGGGTCAGACTGTTTTTAATGCAGGCTAACTGATACCATAGAAATGCTTTAGCCTTGCCCTAGCCTAGCGCCACTAGACTCTTCAAATATAAGAACTGCATGAATTTAAGAAAAAAATATCTCCAGACATCAACAACACTCTGGATAACTAGGAAATGAGGCCCAATGTCAAAAATCCTGAAATATCCCTTTAAGGTGAGGGTTTAATGAGTTTTCCGGTACCTGTTTTGGCCTGTTCCCCGAATCCTTCACATCAATCGAAAAGTGTTCCTGAAAAGACTAACTTATAAATCAAGCACTAGTACCTACTGTCGATGTGTTTTTGGTCATTACCGCCGATTTGACAAAGCTCTCTCTACTGTGCCCCATCCAACGATTGTTATTGAGGGGGAAAGACTGTCATCTGAAAGTCCAGTCAGTGTCACCTCTCGCTTCGGTGCATATATCAGAAGAAAAAAACAAATGTGCTAAAGGCTGCGTGCAAGCAAAACGTGCTGCTGAGCGCTTCCTTCAAATATGAACCAAACGGCTGGTTTTTGTAACTGATGATTTTTCAAAGCTCTTGTACAAAGCATGTTTGTACTGTTTTAGAAAATACAAAGTACCTTTTGTATAAACACATAATCGGTGTTCTGGATATTTGCATTATTTGGTGATAACACGATTTGTAGATTATATTTCTACAGTGGTTTATTGCTCATCATGATTTTTGAGATTCTGAAAATGTATAAGAGGAATGATTATACTGTATTAGGCAATAGAAGGAAAAATGAGGACTTTGTTTTTATGAATATGGTTTATGTTCCCGCCAAATGTTCTCATGTGAATGCCAATAAATGCTGTACTTATTTTTTAACCAGGATAATTTGTTGACTTGTTGAATTTGTTTAAAGTTATATAGGCTATGAGTGTAGCCGACCCGCAAGATGAATTTTTTTATTTGTAGAGCATCAATTAATGAGTATGTCAACAACAACAAAAAGTAAGTGTCTAGCCCATTCCTGTGCGGAGTTATTATTTTCTTTAAGAAATAACCAGAAAGCTCACTCCAGCCACTAGTGGGCAGCTTAAATTTAAAAAAAGGAAATTCCACACATGTCCAGTAGAGGGCACTGACATAATAAGAGATCGGGATACAAACATAGACCGTTAAAAATAATAGACAACTCCTCCTCACTCCTCCCCGTTTACCATAATGACCACGTTCGAGGGGGAAATCATGGCGGATTTACAGACTCCTCCCCAGCTCTGACGAAGCATGTTCCTAATAAGGGCATAAGGGCGGGATCTTCACTGTAGACTCGGCCCTTGCGTGACGTGCAGCTCCAATGCTAACAGTCCGACCCTCATTAGTACGAGATTTCAAAAAAATGTCTTTAGAAAACCAGCCTGGTTTCTTTAATTGTGACTAACCCAGCGTTCTCTCAGGAGGAATATGTGGCCGTAGAAAGTGTTTAAAAAATAGAAACCAGGCGTTAAAGTTGTTTTAACGTGTCTAAAGTCCAATACTTATCAATGGGAGACTAGCGGCTATATGGAGGTACTACAGCAATGGCGGAGTAATGGCGGCCTCCAGTGTTGCGGTCATAAAGCAGAGCAGCCAGCGGCCATTGGATACAAACAACACATTATAGCCATGTGGTAAATGGTCAGTCTTTCCCAGGGTGGCTGTGTAGCCGCTTCATTAGTAGCTTACCACCACCAAGTGTGGAGTGAATGAATAATGACTACAATGTAGCAGAAACCTGTGACATAGCCTGAATCTGAATCAGAATCAGAATGGGTTTTATTGCCATGATTTGAGAACAGGTTCACAAACTAGGAATTTTTCTCGGTGCAAACGTGCGACATAGAACATATAACACAGTTAAGATAAAAATAAGCTAAAAAAACTTTAAAACTATAAGGCTATTAAGGGCATGCGTGGAAAAATATTAAATAAATAAGATAAAATAAAGTGACATATGACATATAGACAACAATTTGACATTGAACAACAGCGTGATTGTATTAACAGATGTGTAGGCATATAAAGTGATAAAGTGATAAAGTGATTTAGTGATAAGTGATAGCAGTGGGTCCAAGTGTGGACACACCACACAGTGCAGTGCAGATACATCCATGAGTCTGTAACTAGGTTATTGGGTCTTATTATTGTTCATGAGTCTGATGGCGGAGGGGAAAAAACTATTCAAGTGGCGGGAGGTATGGGTCTGGATAGACCGTAGCCTCCTGCCCGAGGGGAGAGGGGTGAATAGTCTATGTCCAGGGTGAGAAGGGTCAGCTGTGATCCGACCCACACGCCTCCGGGTCCTGGAGGTGAACAGGTCCTGGAGAGATGGGAGCGCGCAGCCAATCACGTTCTCAGCAGCACGCACAATGCGCTGCAGTCGATGCTTGTCCCGTTCTGTAGCGCCGGGGAACCACACGGTGATGGAGGAGGTGAGGATGGACTCGATGATGGCCGTGTAGAACTGCACCAGCATCTTGGTTGGCAGCTTAAGTTTCCTCAGCTGCCGCAGGAAGAACATCCTCTGCTGGGCCTTCTTGATGAGGGAGCAGATGGTCGGCTCCCATCTGAGGTCCTGGGTGATGGTGGTGCCCAGGAAACGGAAGGAGTCCACGATGGAGACAGGGGTGGTAAAGTGATGAAGCGCAAAAGTTCAATCTTGCCTCTGGTGCCAAATTGGCCCTGTGTGACCTACACATCTCCGTTCACTAACTGCAGATTTTTAAAATACTTCGTCTTGGTTCACTGGTTTCTCATTGTCTTAAAAGAGCATCGTTAGAGTTGATGAATGTTGTTTTACACAGTTAAGTCAATATTTGCTCTTTAATAAACACCAATAAAAATATATTTCACTGGAGCTTTTGTTTGTGGACCCCGGCAATACACTTCCAATATATTTTGGCCCCCAGGGAAATTTACTTGAAGAACCCTGATGTAGGGTGTGAAAAGCGTCAACTAAAAATAAAAGTGGAGATCCATCCATCCATTTTCTGGGGGACCCCGAGGCGACACCAGGCCAGCTCGGAGACATAGTCCCACCAGCGTGTCCTGGGCCTTCCAAAAATAAAAGTGGAGATAAATAAATATATTAATAAGTAAATGCATAAATAAATTACATAATCAATAAATGAAGACTGTAAATAATATATCTTTATTTTTATCAACATAGCATGTTTGCAGTGATATTTTAATAATTATTCTCCAATATAAATATTTATTATTTTTGGCAGTTTTGGTCTGCCATACACGACGCTGGCTTTTATTATATATTTATTTTTCCGCTCACGCTCTGGGTCTTCGGTCACGTGACGCTGGGACGCACGCTCGCGCCCGTCTCCTTCATCCTTCTGTCAAAGATGGCGCCCGCACGGACTCCGCATCTCCGCCGCATCCCTCTGCATTTCTCCCTTTTCCTGGCTTTATTGCATATTTTCCACCTCTGTCATGGCGAGGAGCAGGTGCCGCTCATCCTCTGGACCAGCGAAGGGTGAGCAGCGCCATTTTTGTCGTTTATTCCTGTATTTAACGTTACTGTAAAAAAAAATGGTGTCGTGAGGTAACGGGATTCTGAATGGCTGTATTATAACGTTACAAGGATAGCAAGGTTAACACGTCGTCACGAATAAATAGGATGTTCCACTAAAGATTCTCTGCAATATCTTCAGTCAAATGTCGAAATGAAAAGTAATTTGTTCTTATCGCATTCTTGTGTATTTTTGCTGAGCGCATATCGAATGACAGGTGCCGCGTCTTATGTCCGGTCCTCCTGGCCACTCAATTTCTTGCATGTTTTGAATTGTTTTCCTCAGGACGCCGATGCCCAGCCAGTCCGCTCCGCCCGCGGGCCACATCGTGGAGCAGCAGCAGTTGTCTTCGTACCTGGAGAAGGTTCTGAACGTCGGGCCCAAGAACGTGGTGCTTTTTCTGCAGGACAAGGTTCAGACAGTGACGATAAAAGTTCCAGCGTTTTCTGACTGTGCGAGAAATGACTAATTATCTTTGCTTGCCTGTTCCTGCAGATGAGCATTGAAGACTTCACCATGTACGGAGGCGCGTTTGGAAACAAGCAGGACAGTGTTTATCCAAATCTAGAGGTATGAACATGAGGGAGGCGGGTTAACAACACATTTTTATATGTATATTTTAAGGATTTTTTGCCCGTAGTATCATCATGGCAATAAGTTGCGTTCACGTGACATCACAACATTCTAAAGAGCCCATAGTTTAAAACTGAGGTGGAGCAACTGAAAATTCCATGGCGGTAACTATGGTAACTGCAGTAACTGACAAAATGCAGATTTTTATGTCTTTGTTTTTGGCTCATACCTCAGTCATTACTGGAAGAATCCACATGAAACAAAAACTGTCAAAAAGTTCATGTCTCCTCTTCAAGCACATATGAACTAATTATTTTCCCCAAAAGGCGTCAAAAAGTGGTGACAATATTCGAAAACATGAGTGTAATGTTGTCCAGTAGAAAGGACTTTCAGACATAAAAATGATATCACAGGTTTGTGAATCCAATCACTGTCAAACACTGAAGAGCAAAAACATTTGTCAATTTCCTTTTTGGAGATTTCTTACAAAAGGGTATTTCTCCCATAGAGTTGTATTGGCCCCTGCCCTCCACCTGACATTATGACACCACACATCCTAAATCGTGAACGCCACCTATATAAAACCCAGGCGCTTTAGCCGTTGTGCAGAGTCTCCACTACTTTTTGGTGAAAATAACGTAGTTTAGTTAGTTTGTTTATTGGTAACTTGGTTCACTCGATGGCAGTACACACAAAATCTCTGATCCTTCTCGCACGGGGCATAAAATATTTTGCACATGTGTCAGAACCACAGGAAAATGGCCTCACACTCCTCCTGCTTTCTGTCCTTGAGGACGTTTTCAAACTAAGGTGCTTTCACACCTGTTGGTCCGGTGAAATGGTTCGGTTGGGCCCCAAAATTGTTACAATGTTGCAATTCTCAACTTGCTCGGTTCTCATTCACACCAGAGTTTTTGCAAACGAACCAACCACTGTGGATGTTATATATCCCCCCACTCATGTGGCGGCGCTGTTTACAAAATACCGTGTTCTGGGTGACGTAGGTGAAAGCTGATTGGCGCAGCATATGAAGAGGGAAAAAAGACTTTGTTTATTTCTTAACGATGAACTGTCTTCTCCTGTTTGTGTTTGTTGCGATTTATTATCATCAGTTCTTTGTGCAGCAAGCACAAATACTGCTGTTGTTCTATCATGTATAGCGCATTCGGCACGAGAACACTCTGCAGCTGTTTTTGGAGCGGAGATAAACTCGTGCAGATGAAAATTTGCGTTTCCCTAAACACACCGCGCGGCTTGCTACGGAAGCTTCGTTGGACCAAAAAGGCTGCTACGTAACAGAGCAGGTCTGACTCGAGGCTGGTCAGCGTTCACACCAGTAGCGAACCACACTGGAGTCCACATGGAACTGCACCGAGACCACCTCCAGTAGGTGGTCTCGGTGCAGTACTTTAGTCCGGACCAAATTAAACTGGTCCGCTTTCACACCAGCCCAAACGAACCGTACTTGCAGGTGTTCTGGACTCCAGTCCGTTTTAAGTGGACCAAATGATGTAGGTGTGAAAGCACCCTAGACTTCAGTTCTGAGCACTAGCCATCATTAAGGACCGACTGCATCCTGTCAGGGACGTGTTTGAACGTCTCCCTCTGGGAGGCGCTATCGTGCTATTAAATGTGATACATTATCTCCACAATAAAAGTTTCTTTCCACAAGCTGTGATGTCATTGAACAATGCACTCTGATCAGGTTTTATTACTTTTTAACTTTTAATTGCGTTTTACAATTTTATTATTACAATTCTATTGTAACATTTTCCAACTTATTTAACTACAGTGCCTTGTGAAAGTACTAATATACCTTGAACCTTTTTGTCATGTTTACAACCCTAAATGTAAAGATTTTATTTTGAATTTTTTACTGAAAGTTCACACACAAGTAACAGACAACTGTGAAGTGAAAGCAAAATGATACATGATTCTGTAATTTTTCAAAAAATAGAAAAGTGAAAGGTGTGGCGTGCATAAGTATTCATACAGCACTTTCGGAGCACTTTTCACTTTTCTATTTTTTGTAAAATAACAGAATCATGTATCATTTTGCTTTCACTTCACAGTTGTCTGTTACTTGTGTGTGAACTTTCAGTAAAAAATTCAAAATAAATCTTTAGTGTTTAGTGTACGTGACTTTGTTATAAGACTGAATTTTATGTTATAAGTGAATGTTTGATGGTGCGCCTTGAGCTACTTGCATCTTTTCCAGTGTGGTTTTATACCACAAATGTCAAATAATCTAAATCTGAATCCGAGGGCATTTGTTTCACCCACAGGGCGCGCTGACCTTCCCAGTTTTGTCACTGTTCGCTTTGACCCTCTCCCCGCCTCCTCCATGTCCCGCAGAGCGCCCTGAGGTCCTCGTCATCGGTGCTGGTGCTGCCCTCGGTCTCATGGCCCTCGTCGAACGCCGTCCTGGCTCAGATCCAGGACCATCTGGAGACCTCTCCTCTGTACATGGACCCGGAGACTCTGAGCCAGCTGAGACTCAACGCCTCGTCGCCAGCGCTGCTCGTCTTCAGGCTTTCATATGGCAACGGGTCTGTTTTTGTAAAGATATAATCACATTAGTTTAGGATTCAGCAGCAAACCTACAAGGATTCTCTCTGATCAAAGCACTCCATTTACATTCAAATAAAGAATCCACAATCCTGTTTCACAGCGGAATCAACCCTGAGTTAATGTTACACTTTGTGTGGTCCAAGTGCTGCCCTCTACTGTCCTGACTGTATTCTTCAACATTATTGGCCTTTATTGGCTGTGAAAGGCTCTTTATGCACGTCGTTGTTCATGTCTGCTAGCTTTGCTTTACTGATGTTTGTGTTTCTTTCAGAGCTGACCTTCTGTCCGCCAAAGACATCCTCAGTGAAAATGGTGAGCCGTAAGATGCAGGAGGATTCTACTCCCAAACACGTATCTTTAATTACAAATGCTCTAAACTGTGATATTTTGTTCAGACGAGGTGATCGGCCAAGTGATGAGCATCATGAAGACTCAGGCCGTCCCCTTCACGGCCGTCTACACAGCGCTGCGGCCGTCCAGGGTGAGCACCACGGCCCTGTTCACGCTGGGACTGTTGAGGCTTATTGTAATTCTAATTTGAATAGTTTCTGATTTCTGTAGGGAGCGGCGGCGGCGGCGTGGGAGGTGGGAGTGGGCGGGGGCCGCTCGCTGCTCCAGGCCAGACACAGAGAGAGGGAGAGAGAGAGAGAGAGGCAGCGCAAGGTCAAGGAGCGAGCCGGGATCTACGCTCCTGTGGAGTTTAAGGTACGCTTTCAGTAACTATGGTTTCTGCATCACAGGAACCTTTTGCCGTTCTTGTTGCTGTTGCAGTACCAGCCACTTTGACGCGCTTTCGGGGAGAAGAGAACTGGGACTGGGCTGTTTTTAGAGGAACTGTTTCAGCTCCTGCTCTGGGGCTGTACTTTCAGTCAGACCTGCAAGCCTTTTTGGTGCCCTAAGCAGAAATGTTTGATAGTGCCCCCTCTCCATAAAAAAAAGAAAGAAGAAGAAAAACAGGGCAGGGAGGAGGAGCAGCTCATTAAAACACGCTCTCAAAACTACCCCAATAATCTATTAGATGTAATTGTTGGTTCCCCCAAGAACCTGAGTTTCTCTGCTCCGCTCTTGTAGTCACAGCCACTTCATCTCAGACGGGTTTTCCCTCTTTCCTTTCTCACTCGCCGCTATGAGCACAGGCTCCACACTATATGAAACTAAAGGATCTGAACTTAAGTTTGAAGCAGTGACTGCTAACTTAATACTCGTTTACCGTCCTTCTTGAGGTTGGCCAAAAGGTTCATGAGCTGGTGTTGCTGTTTCTGCCGCTGGAATATCTGCACATTCACTTTTTAAGTGCTACAGGAAGCGTTGGTCAGAGCGGAGCCTTGATATTTCAGCAGCAGGTGGTTCTGTGTTGCCAGCGCTGATAGAGCCGTGAGGTCACTCTGAATAAAGAACCACTGCAGCCAGTAGAGGGGTCTGTGAGCTGCTTGGCTCCTGTAGGTTTAGCATGCAGCTAATGTAACAATAACAGTCATATTTTTCCAATACTTGACTAACATAAGAAGAGAACATATAACTTTCAAGGCTCACATAGGAAAAAATGCATTCTTATCTTAGACAAAAATGTTGTATTTGCTCAATTCTGAATTTTCCGCTGTAAAAGTGTGATCTGGAGCCACCCGCACAGACTTTATCAGTGGAACAGTTGCAGATGCTTCAGATGGTTCTAATATTGTAACATCTGTGTGGTCCGTGCTCCTCCAGGAGGGAGAGAAGACGTGCATCCTTCTGTGGGCCAAGGGTCTGTCCGTCAGTATCCTGCGCAGCGGTCGCTGGGAGGAGCACGACCTGACGCCCTCCACGTTCGGAGAAGGAGTCAGCCCCAAACTGCACGGCTCCAGCTGCGACAGGAGCAGGGCCCGGTACGTACAGGACACATTTACAGGACACCACGGCCCCGCGGGCAACAGGACTGTGGGAATGATGAGGTCAGGGGGAGACTGGGCGGCCACTGACTTATACGCACTTAACTTTCTTTCAACCCATATATGAAAAAAAAAAAACAGTACCCGGCCTTAGTTATGGCTAGGGTTAATCCTAATCCTAAATTTGTGATCGGTGATGGTCTGACGGGTCAAAGGAGCAGCCTCATCTCTGTCGGTCAGCCCCAGCACTCTGAGGGGCTTGTACAGAGCAGTCATCATCAGTGAACCACAACTCAAAGCCTGTCTTTTTCAGGCTGGTTCTGAACTATGAGAACGTCCTGGACCATCGCAGCTTCAAACTCATGTAAGTTCATCTGCTCTGTTGAACTGACGCAGATCGTAGGAGTGGAGTTAATATTGTCTTTGTGCTTCTACAGTTTCGGGATGAGCCAGCGTCACTACAAAGTGTCGGCGCGGCGCTGGTTCACTCTGGACGTGGTGGAGCTGGAGTACGACGGCACCAAAGCCACGTTTAACGGCAGTCGCCACATCTACGCTCCGGCCGAATACTCGTACCGCTGCGAGTCCGTCACCAACTACCGCTGGCCGCTGCTCGTGCCGCGCTCCAGCAAAGACCCGGCCAATCAGTGGAGAGTCTCCTTCCAGGACATCCAGGTCAGAGTCACAGAGACGACCAATCAATAACACCATTACGGTAGAGTAGCTTTAGATCTGAACTAAATGTCAGCAGTTGTTTCTTTGTTTTCATCAGGCCAAAACAAGACATTTTACTTTTTTTCTGCAGAATGTTTCTTGTTGACCTTTTTGGCCGATGGAAACTATATTTACCGCTCATTTGCTGTAACGAACTGAGTCACTTCAAGGTCAAATACATACAAAAATATCAACTTTATTTCCCACATAAAAAGTTCCATAATGCACCTTTAAGTAAAAGTAAAGTACTTAAAGTAAAAGCTTGAAAGTGTCCACTTTCAAATGCACAAAGTAAAACATATTAAAGAGTTTTTACCCTGAATTTGAAAACTTTTGAAAGTTAAATGTGTGTCATTTTTATGAAGAACCGTCAGAGGCAAAGTTCAATTTGACAAAATGTTTTTTTTTTTTAACTTAAATTTTATTATATGTTTTACGACAGAACATTTGTTAAAGTACAAGTTTTATTTTCCAAACAATACCAGCAGATTAGAGGAAAAGAAGCAGAGTGCTCGCTGGATCACCGTGGTCGGATGGTAAATGCTAGAAGATACAAATACACTCACAAAACAGGTGCTCTTCAAGCTTAGTGGGCCAGGCATTCCAAAATCACGAAGGAGATCAACGCGTTTCGACTCAGTGAGTCTTCACCAGGGTGAAGACTCACTGAGTCGAAACGCGTTGATCACGCCCTTAAAACTTTTTATCTGCAAACTCAGAGTGCCTCAGCTTTTCTCCTTCGTAATTTTGGAATACCAGCAGATTATTTAAAACATTAACCACTGGCACAACCAGAATCCTCCTAAAAACATACAATTCTTAATTGAATACTTACATTAAAAAGATTTCCACTGGACCCCATCGCAATTTAAAAATGTGTATTCGGAGTCTTAATAAGAACGCCTCTGCCTCCCATCTTTGTTTCACCTGAATCAAATGACAATATTCAATCAAGTGCATATGACAGATTTTAATGCTCTTGAAACTATGACTTATTTAGATGAATTACATCAGTTGCACAATTATCATTTTTTCAGTGAAGCAGCAATTTTAATGAAGAAATGTTGGGCAGAAAAGTTATTTTTATTTGAATTTTTAAGCTGCTGACAGGAAGTGACATAAAAGAAGGAAACATTCCATAGCAGTTTGACTCATTCATTTCCCATTGACTTAACATGGTTGGCACGGCAACAGTTTAAAATTGTTTACCTTCTTCGATGTCACTTCCTGTCGGTGTCCAATAAGGAAGTGAAAACATAAACATCACAACAATGGTCAAACTAAAGAAAACTGGGAATAATCTTTAGCAAAATCTTAAATATAATCGTATTAACTACGTTTTAGCAAAAATTGTGTCTGATGTGTCATATGCACTTTAAACAATTAGCTGGTGAATATAAATAAAACTTTGACAAATGTTTTAATGTAGTTTTACTCTAATGTGAATCACAAAAACATTGCTTTGACTAAAATGATGCAGAAACATTTTCCGCTGTTTCGCTGCAGCTGTTGTTTCTCTGACCTCTGACGTCTCTCCCTCACAGATCCAGGCGTTTAACGTGTCGGGGCGCGACTTCTCCTACGCCAGCGACTGTGCGGGCTTCTTCTCGCCCGGGATCTGGATGGGGCTGATGACCAGCCTCCTCATGGTGCTGGTGCTCACCTACGGCGTGCATATGATCATGCAGCTGCGCACCATGGACCGCTTCGACGACCCCAAAGGCCCGGCCATCTCCGTGCCCCAAACCGAGTGAAAAACGCCCCTCAGACCCCCTTAGACCCTCTCAGACCCCCTCAGACTCCCTCTGACCCCCTCAGACCCTCTCAGACCCTCTCAGACCCCCTCAGACCCCTTAGACCCTCTCAGACCCCCTCTGACCCACTCAGACCCCCTCAGACCCACTCAGACCCCCTCAGACCCTCTCAGACTCCCTCAGACCCACTCAGACCCTCTCAGACTCCCTCAGACCCTCTCAGACCCCATCAGACCCCCTCAGACCCACTCAGACCCCCTCAGACCCTCTCAGACTCCCTCAGACCCTCTCAGACCCCATCAGACCCCCTCAGACTCCCTCAGACGACCGCAGACCCCCATCAGACCCTCTCAGACCCCATCAGACCCTCTCAGACCCCCTCAGACTCCCTCAGACGACCGCAGACCCTCTCAGACCCTCTCAGACTCCGTCAGACTCCGTCAGACGACCGCAGACCCCCATCAGACCCTCTCAGACTCACTCTAAGACCCCCTGAAAACCCCCTCAGACCCCCTCAGACCCTCTCAGACCCTCTCAGACCCTGTTAGACTCCGTCAGACTCCGTCAGACCCCATCAGACCCTCTCAGACTCCCTCTGACCCACTCTGACCCACTCTGACCCCCTCAGACCCTCTCAAACCCCCTCAAACCCCCTCAGACCAGGCTTTTCAAAACACATTTGGACGCCTTCATTTAAACCGCACCAGTTTGGGGATGAGAAAAACAGTGCAGGCATTTAAACGCGTTAACTCTGACTTACTGCTGCTTTTATAAACCCTACAGGGTGAGCATAAATCGTCATGGAAACAGATGTGAAATCACCCTTTTAAAAACCGCTTCATAATCTAGAGCTAAAGTACAGTACGTAGACAAATGTTTTCTAAAAAGCCTGAAAAACATATTGTTCCCGTTTCCTTCACATTCCGTCACAAAGGGATCAAACGGACGAACGAGGGACCGATCACTCACGAAACATGAGAATTCTATTTATTGTTGAACTTAAACGTGTGTTGTTTACGGTCGTGTCGGTGTCTGTGAATAGATAAATATACAGTGTGTGAATGAAAGCGGTGCGTATCTCCCTGAATGTCAAATGAATCAACAAAACTGTAAGTAATAACTACATGAGCTAAAATGACTTGGATGTTGTGGTTTTGACGAGTTCAGACAGAAAGACAAACGAGCAGATCCTTAAATGAGTAAAACTTTCCAATTTGGCGTTGATTTTAGTCGGTCAGTCAAAAAATGGTCCCCTGGTCGTTACAATCGACAGCAAAATCGAGAACCGTTGCGTCCCTTAGAGACATGGAGAGGAGCAAGGTTGTTCAAAAGCCCATAAATACTTTTTAAAAACTGACAATGCTAACCAGGCTATGTTAGCTTCATGCTACATATGCTAACGTTAGCTAAAAGTTCGCTTCTACTGAACAATTTGCTGTGAAGAAACATCCGTATGGACATTTTGGCTTGACTTTATTGATGTGTGATAAATATGTTTATGCTCCACACTTTGTTTCCCCTAAACTTTACCTGACTAAAACTAGACTAAAACCATCACATACAGAAATGACTAAAATGTGACGAAGACTTTAAAGCATTTCCGTCCAAAAGAATAAAACCACGACAAGAGGACTGCCAAAAACAACACTGCAGTGTATGGGCTAAAGCCAGTTTGGAAATGAACACAAAAGGGACTTCATCAGTAAAAATGTCTTCAACAACCGCTCCATTTAAGAAGCTTGTGTCATTTTTAGTTTTGCTGTAACTATTTTTTTTAAAATAGTTTGAGGATAACGATGTGAAAGAGACTTGTTTGTATTTATTTTCTAACTTATTTATTGTGTGTGGAATCCTGATGTGTGTATCTGCTGCTGTGAACCCAACGAAACAATAAAAGTGACGCCCGCCGCTCGAGTTCAGTGTGGACCGATTGATTTTTAGAAGCGTTTTTATCAAAGTTCGGGAGTCAGGCAGTGAGGTTCTTGTCGTGCACAGTGGTGTCAAGCGTGAAACACATACAGCGGGAACCATATGTTTACTTACACTTTAAATATAGACACATTTGCATTTTTTTCCTCACTGTCTGACATGAAATCAGAATTAACTTCTTTACTTTATTCTATTTGTGCAATGCCAGAAATATGAGAGATATATTTTTTCATTACTTTTTACGAAGTCAGAAGTTTACATACACTAAGCCCAGATGATGATGTCATGTCCTTGGAAGCACAAGTCTGGTTCATCCTTGAGTGTAATTTCAAGACACTTGAAGTTTCAGGTTCATTGGTTCAAACAATGATGGAACTGACCAGCCATCATACAGATCAGAAAGAAGGCGGGTTCTGTGTCCCAGAGATGAACGTGCTGTGTCTGAAATGTGAATATCAACTTAAGACCAAATGCAAAAGAACTGGTGAAGATGCTGAACCTGGTAAGAGTTTGTCATTATCCAGAGTGAAACAAGTCCTGTCCCGACATGGGCTGAGAGGGAACTCTGCCAGGAAGAAGCTCTTACTCCAAAAGAAACATCAAAAAGCCAGTTTGGAGTTTGCAAATAATAAAAGTATAAAGACTTTTGGAGACATACCCTGTGGTCTGACATGGGGAAAAAAAGAAGATATACAGTATATGTGTGTGTGTGTGTTTGGCGGGGGTTGTTTTGCTGTGGGAGGGACTGGTGCACTTCACAACAGATGACATCATGAAGAAAGAACACAACATCTCAAGACATCAGCCAGGAAGTTAAAGCTTGGGCACAGGTGGGTTTTCCAGATAGACAATTCCCAAAGCATACTGCCAATACTGGTTACAAATTGGCCTAAGGAACAAAGTCAATGTTTTGAAGAGGTCATCACAAAGTCATGATCTAAATCTAGTTGAACATGTATGGGCAGAGCTGAAAAGGCATAGGCACACAAGGTGGCCTACAGATGTGGCTCAGTTACACCAGTTCTGTTTGGAGGAATGGACCAAAATCCTCCTCACTATTGTGAGAAGCTTGTGGAAGGAAATCCAAAAGGTTTGACCCCAAATATACAGTTTGAAGGAACAGGCCACCGTTTTTCCGAGATATGTTCTTACCTGAGCTTAGATGAGTTCATTTGTACCTGTCTGGTCTTTGTGCCCGTGGAAGAGCGTGGTCACTTCTAACTTCACCCCCGTTTGGAGGTATAGTAATATGCTGGGAGAGGCCAAATGCTAACAGCATCTTTGGTCGTTTTGCGTGACTGAGCGCACGCACAAAGACCAAACAGTTCCGCATCAACTCGTCTAAGCTCAGGTAAGAACATATCTCAGTGTGGAAAAACAGTGGCCTGTTCCTTTAAAAGCAATGATACCAAATATTTATGAAATGTATGTAAACTTTTGGTTTTGTAAAAAGTAATACATAATTGTGTAGAACATTCTATCTCTCATTCTTCTGGAATTTGACAAATAGAAATACTTTTTATAATTCTAATTGACCTAAAAAAAAAAAGTTTGCAAATGTATCTTTTTAAAAGTGTATATAAACATATGGTTCCCGCTGTATAACTGCAAATTATTTATTTTTTTACTGTAAACATTTGCATTTTATTCTATCTGGGGAAATACCATGCTACATTAAAACAAATGTTAACTGTTGCAAAAGCCTGACTTAGCCTCATGTTTTTACAGATGTAGGAGTATTTTGTCGTCACGTTATTTAATCTGATCATCAGGATCACTGCACTGAAGAGTGTGAGAATAGAAATTAACATGAGCATACAATAAAGTATAGTTTAATAATTAAAACAAAAAACACGTGCCACCACGTTTGGTTTAGTGTAAGAATTCTGTCTTTACTAGTGTGTGAGAACCAGCTTTGATAGCTAACAGTCTCCAATGAAAACCAAGAAGCGTCTGTATTTGTGTGATTTAGTACTTTAAAACTGTAACATACAGTTACACAAAGAATGCATATTACAATCTCAATTGGGTAAATATACAATGCAATTACAAAATAAGTAGCTTAGAGTTAACTAAAACCTTCAAAAAATTAGCGAGCTATTAGCACGAGGCTAATTTACATGGGAAAAGCCATAGGGGTGCTAATGGTATTAGCGCCGAATATTTTCTTCCTAATTACGAATAGGAAACATGCTAAAATTACTAAATTTGGTATCTAATGGAAGCTAAGATCACTATTATTTGAATACTTACAGACAGATATTTTTGTTGGCCAAAATAAAATGTTAGAAGCTGAAATACTGTAGAGTTTGACTTTCTGTGGGACTGCTGAGCATGACAGAACTAGGTAGCAAGTGTTTTCTAAAAACAAACAAAAAAACAGTACTGGTATTTTAACAAACACGCTTCTATACTTACATAGAACCTCCTTAGAGTAACTTGGAATCTTCATGAAGGGTGATCCGTTACTTCCAATCCGTCATAACAGCATTTACTTCCAGCAAAAATCAACAACACAGCGCATCTAGCTAGGAGAATATAGACTCGCCTCTGATTGGCCGAAAGCGGACAAAGGCCCGCCTTCCCAGGGGTCAAGAACTGCATAGCATATTGAATTAAGTTGGACTCAGACTGTGTGGCAATGCAATATGCAATGTGCTATACAATCCAGAGGGAGGTGCTGTTTCACAACACAGTAAATGAAACTTAACATACTCAAATGTGGATTAGAATATTACAAGTCAAAAAAAGATATGACATTCAACTTTGCTAAAAACAACTCCAAACTAAATGCCATTTTAAGAATGAAAGAACAATGGATAAAGAGGCCAAATTTCCATGTCAATATGCTATTCATTTCAAAATCTTTTAATTTGAAATATATAAAGACATTGTATCGACACTTTACATATTGAATTGCCATTACAACTTTTGAAATAGAACATTAAATGTCAAAATTGGATATAACATTACACTTTGCCAAACACAACTCCAAAATAAATACTAAAATAACATAATGCATAGCCATTTGACAAATGAATAGACAATTGAATTAAGGTGCCAATAGTCTTCCATAGTATCCGGAAGTAAAACATTTATTTATTTATTTGAGCATACATTTTGCTCAAAAGGAGTGGGCCGAAGCAAGAAGCTTATGAGCGCCTACCCCAACTCAATATGATAAAACATTTAATTTCACAATAGTACAATCAGTGTAAAAGGGAACAAAACAACAAGGAACAATAGCAAAAAAGGATGAGGTTCACAGTCTGGTCATGGTTGGCAAGATGGCATTTACGTTAAGGAAGATTACATGTCTAAAATTACATGTCTATCATGTACTGTACTATAGGCTACACCTTCCCCAAACAAGTAATACTAATTACAACAATAACAATGATAATTCTATGTAATGAAATCGTAATCACTCTCTGTCCCAAAATCCCATTAATATTTATCACAAATGAAAAAGAAATTCAAATATTGTGAGTTTAATAGCACTAACTCATGGACATAAATAATAGATGAATATGGACCTCACTATTTACGGCGCTTTGCAGAAGTAGGTGACCTGCAGGTACTTGTACGTGCTTGGACACGGGTCGTGGATCACTGACCCATTAGCTATGAAAGTGCAGTCTGCGAAGTCGTCGCACCTGCGGAGGAAACCGAACACACAGGTTTAACATGAGGAAAGGTCGAAAACACGTGGTTATATGTTTCAGTGACACAAAAGCTGTTCTTAATTAACGAAAGCCAAACCGCGTAACACGTCACCCAGAAATAGGATAGAACACAAGCACTGATTATATTATATTTCATTACAAACTTGACTTTAACGTTACTGCAAGCGGGACGTCTCCAGCTCGTCTCCATGGAGATGTTAATTAAAGGCAGGTAAATATGAGATTTAAATAAGTTAGATCCTCATTCAAATCCACTGTTTGATTACCCAATGTAAGAGCAGCCTTTTGGGGCTAAACAAAGGTGTGCTGGATAATCGGGAGAGTCGGAACGTTTATTCAAAAAGATCTATGAATAATGGGCTCTCACAGTTGTGCCAAAACAGGGCTAAAGGTTTGAACTGCAGCTGGAGCCTGGGCTGCTGTTTTAGACAGAAATTAAGTCACACAAACGTTTTTTGTTTTGTGTAAATTGATCAAATAATGACTGAGGTGTTGAAAGCAGAAGCAGGAGATGCCATCGGACGCTGAACAGTTAAGTTGAACTCTGTGAGAGTTAGTTTAAGCTGGTGCAGTCCAGCGGAGAGAACGCAGAAGTGTCTGTGAGGAAATAAGTGTTTGGTTGTTTGGTTCTAGTCTAATGGGTGAAAAGTTGCGCAGTGTGGCTTTGACATGAGCTGTTCCTCACAGGTCTGTGACGATGATGGGCGCTTCCACTGAGCTGCACGTCACGTCCTCCACCTGAGAGGGGGGCCGTCCTTCAGAGCACGTGGTCTGGTCCTGACGCCCATAATGCACCTCCAGGATTTTAATCGTTTTCCCCGGGTCTGAGAGAGGAGAGACAGAGACTTTATATGATCTGTTTACCATATATTTGAATAATTAGTAAAAGCAGCTGTTTTGCCAAAAGTCAGAAAGAAATGCCCGTGGGTCCGTTTTTAAAGCACATTTTTTGAGTTTTCCCCCCGACTATATCGAAAAATAAAAGTATCGAAAACAGGTAACGAAAACATTTTTTTTTTTGATGCTGTCATTACAGAAAGTGACTTGGTTGTTTCTGCTCAAATAAATTATTTGGTAACACTTTATTAAAACTACACCTTATTATGCCTTAAAGTGCATATGACAGGTTATCAAGTTTTTATAATTCTTCTTGATTTGGTGGAATAATGCCTGTGTTAAGGAAAATATCACAGTTTTACACCCATAAAATATCAGCTTGTGGAGAAAATGTGATTAAAACGTCAAAACTGTGGTTAATATAACAGGAAAATGTCCTTAGCAACTCCTTAGCAACAGTAGAACGCTCTTCAGTGCTGACGTAGAGGAAGGTAGGTGCAATAAAAATACAGCAGATGGAGCTCTTTTTGTAGGTATTTGACAGTCTTTTTTCTTATATTCTTGATCAGATTTTATGATTAGCTATATTTATATTAAACTGAATTGGTAATTTACTTCAATAAATGTAAGTTATTGTGTGTGTGGAGTCAGCCATTTGTTAAATGCACTTCTGGTGCAGTTTTCTTCAGCTAAGGTGTAGCTCGTTTATTTTATCATGTTTGTACAATGCTTTGCATTCATTAAACGTTTGCTTATTTAGAAATGCAGCTTATTTAGTTTATTTTTAATATATTTATAAGAAGTTGGTTCCGCAGGAAATAAGCTCCTCCTTCACTTTGCGCCGCCTGCATCAAAACAAAAACAGCCACAATGCTGACAGGACACACGTGCATCGGCATTTTGAGGAACAGCGGAATAACAGGAGTTTATCTGTGCACACAAGGACTTTATTTTGCCCGCGGGACGATTACGCTTTTCCATATCTATACCAGGATGGATATTTTAGCTGCGTGTGGAGCAGTGGCTGGCCTACCCAGTGGCTAAGGAGCCAATGTTTTCCAAAACTTGGACATTATTTATGGGATACTTTGAGGACTGAAGGCTTTCACACAATGGAAGAGCGATGTCTGCGTTTGGTGAGTACTGTAACTTTTTGTTTTTCTGCATGTTTAGTGAATCAACAGTTGGCTGCTTTGTGGTGGTTAGCTTCTTAGGGCTGGCGTTCACTGCGCAATTTACTTTTGTCTAAGATGTTTAGATGTCACTTGACACAAGTGGGGTTTGTAAAATCATGAGCTGCTCTGTCTACAGTGTGCGATGGTTCAAAGAGAGAATTGTGGCTACGACCAATGTTTATCAATATCAGGCTACAGACAGTGTGTGGCCGCATGCTAACGGCTGCTAGCGGTGTTTTTATTTCCAGAGTCAAATCCTGCTGTTTATGGCGGGGTCACGGTACAGATCCACGTGTGATTTCATTCTGCAGACTTTGAGTTTTGTAAGCCGTGAAGGTGTCGTCTCCTGGTGTTAGCTTTGGCTACTGTGTGCTACAGTGTAGAGGCCAAGTTTATCATCAGCCACTGTCATTTTACATCTCTACCGTGAGCGAATTGCTCTCCCGTTAATGCAAAGCACAACATAAAAGTGGTGTGAACGTAAACAAACTAATCCTGAATTAATCTGCTAGCAGCCGGCGGGCTAGTTAGCTTTAGCCTGCTAGCTTCTTTGCGTTATCAGCGCTGATCTCCATTCATTGCATCAAGACCTTTTTAAATGTCAGAGCTCAACATTTGTTCTTATCGTTGGTCCTTAGCCTGTCACATTTTGTCCCAGGTTTCTGGTGATATAGTTGTGGTTCGCTAAATGTTTGTGTGAGAGAGACAGTTTGCAGTTTATTTGGACAAATTATCCCATTGACTTCAATGGCTTTCAGCGACCGTTAACAATTTTCAGTTTTGTTCTACGTCACTTCCGGGGCTCCATGGCTAATGCGGAAGTGATTTTCTTTTCCAAAATAAAAAGGTCTTTTTTTGCCAGATTTAGGGAAAATTTTAACATGAATCTTGAATGTAATTGTGTTAACTACGTATTTGTGAAAATGTAGTCTAATGTGTCATATGCACTTTAAGTGTGACTGATACTTAATAACTACTAAGGTGCATTGAGTTGCCTTGTGTACGAAATGCGCGGTATAAATAAAGTTGCCTTGCCTTATTTAATAATGAATAAGTGAAGTATGTGAAGAACTACTCATTATGAGTTAGCCATTAACTGTACTGGTTAAGGTGTAGTTATTATAAAGTGTTACCAATGATTTTTTTCCAAATGCTTTCCCAATTTTTGCTATTTTTTATTACTAATGATTTCCCATTTTTTTCTGAATTTTTGCCATTTTTTTTTTAACACAACACAGGGAGTTTATTTTATTTTTTTAACACAATTTCTCCCAATTTTTTACACATTTCTTGACATTGGACATGAACCCGATATTGTAAATGTATCTTCCACACATTATTGTGTTTCCTGGTTCTAGATGAACAAATATGTATAGGTATTGATAAAAAGTATCATTCAGCTATCGGTATCGTCAGTCTCGCTTAAGTACCGGTATGGAAACAAATGTCACGGTACCCAGAGCCCACCAAAAAAGTCCAAAGTGCAATCAGTCAAAGTGGAGATGTTGTTAAAGAGGGCAGTGTATATATTTCTCCCATAAAGGAAATGACCATATTTGGATTACAGCGTCGTCTCAGTCAGTGTCATTATTTGGAGTGAAATTGCTGAGGAGTCTGAATACATAGACATTAAAATAAAGCCTGTTCCAGTGCCGTGTTTGAGTGAGTGTGAGAGTGAGACTCACCGCACTGAATGTGGACGTTGGCGTCTTCGCACTTCACGATTTGGACTTTAATCAAATCATTCAGTTAATACAGGTATTTCACATACTGCCATGTCTACTATTATTATTATGATAATAATGGCACTGACCTGTAGGCACACAGTTGTACCAGGTCTGAAGATACTCCACGTAACACGGCCCGGAGCACGGCCCGGTGTGGACTTCACAGACACGTTTCCCCTCACACCTGTGGGTCAGAGGTCAGGGGTTTGTAGAGCTGAATTCTGCCTGAATGTAATTGTCCATGGTGTTGATGATGCACTACATGCTTGTGCTGAATGTTGCCAGTATGAGATATTATACTAAGGAATTGTTTTTATAGGCTAATAATGATTGTGTTTGTTATTGTGTATCGTTTGCTGCTGGCATGCTACATGTTGGCCAGGGACTCCAGTTGAAAACCGCTTTAAAGCTAAAACTGGCACATTTAATGTTGATCAATGTGCATTGTCTCTGTTCAAATAAATGAATAACATTAAACGTATATATACGACGGTGCGGTACCGTTCCTGGATGCCTTCTGTGACGTTCAGCTCCGGACATTTTGGGTTGGCAGTACCATTAATGCCGCTGTCGGAGCAGCAGGTCTGCTCTTTCGGCCCGTAACGAGCGGCAACCACCTCGATCACTCCAGACTCTGCAGATAAGAGAGCGCTTTCCTCGTTACTCCTCTGGGAAACTTACTCTGGACAGTGTCCTTAGCTGGACAGTGTTTAACTCACAGTGGGAGACCTAGTTTATATCATTTAAGTTGCAAAACATTTAAAATCTGGTTAAATGACGTTGGTTTGGAGACTGTATTTTGATGTCTGGCTTAATTTAACTAAAATATGAAGTTTGAAATCAATTTAATACAATTAAAAACATCAAATGACATGTCAGAAATAAACAAAATATGGTCTCAAAATCATCCCGCGACCCCCACTTTGGGAACCGCTGCTTTAGGGAGTTTGCCACATTGTGTTGAGCTGACATAAAGGCTAGACGGGCCATTAGGCCCCAGGCCTTAGTTTGCTCCTGTGTTGAAAGATTTCTGTGGCTAAATCACTAAATAAATCTGAGATAGAAATGCTGTAAAGAAAAGATAAGATAAACTTCAGTGTCTGTAGAAGGTGACGGAAATCCGTCTTTGACAGGATCAAAAACTTGCACACTTCCATAGAAGCCCAAGGCACATTTAAAATCAACATAACAATAATGAACAACAGGACTATTACTTGTTACCGTTCATAGTGGTGATTGCATTTGGGACAAATGACTTGTTATATTTGTTTATGTGGGCCAGGGGGACTTTAAAGCGCCTGCCCGATGGGAGCAGCGTGAAGGAGCTGTGGAGTGAGGGGTCCTCAGTGATCTGGACCTTCCTCAGCACTGAGCGACTGTAGAGTTTAGATTTGGATTTAACTGTCAGAAAGTTGAACCATGATGTGATACTGACAGTGATTCTATGAGTGATTTATAAACCAGTGTTAAAATGTATTTATTTTTTTATATAAAATGACCTGAGTTTCCTGTTTGACAGATACTCACCGCAGGCGAGGCTGTGCACGCTTCCGCGGCCGCAGGTGATCACCGTGAACTGCGATGGAACCTGCCCTGAAAAACAAAGAAAACATGGAATGAATCTGTCTGCTCCACAGCGCTCACATCAGAGGGAACTTCATCAACTACAATATTGCATCATCATTTTAGTCAAAGTCATCATTTTGCTAACTGAAATTAGACTAAAACTAAATGAAATGTTGTTTATGAGACTAAAACTGTGACTAAAATGGTAAATGGTCTCAACTTATCTAGAACTGTTTTACCTTCCAAAGCGCTTTACATCAAGGAACTTGGAGCACAGTACTTCTGATGTTTATGAGACAACAACTCATTCTAAACAGAAGAAGTGATAGCACTCATATCATATCCCGGTCACGCAGTGCCAGCATCTTATTTACACTGTAAATGGGACGCACTATTGGAATAGGCTTCCTCTGTCCATAAGAGAATGTCCATCACTGGTCACTTTCAATTTGCACCTTAAACAGACAATCAACTGTGCAACCCATAGTGTCTGATTGACTCCAAAGTGGTGTCATACCCACAGACTCTGTCCACACAGCTGAGAAAGAGGCGTGTTGTTTGAGGATCACCGGGGTCTTGGTGAAGACCTTCCTCCCCTGTAGCCTTTGTCTTGTTTGTCCTGTTTTTGTCCTGGTTACATGTGGTTTAAGCCTGAGTTGGTCTTAGTCCTGACTTCTGGTTTACATGTGGTTTAGTATAGGTTACTTGGCTTGATATGGCTAAACATTTATAGTAAATGATAGTCCTACTCAATAACAGTATCAGCTATTCAAAATACACAATTTAGTGCAATGTACAAAAGGATAAAGTTGAGCAGAATAAGTTTGAGTTATTGTTGCCCACCCCTGATCTAAAGCCACTCTGTGGAACATTCATCATGGTTATTGAATACTGATTATATGAGGATACAGTTTTTGCAATAGATGAAAGTAAGACATTTAGAGGAGGGTGTAAAATATGAAAAGCATGTCTTACCGTCTGTGACCACCAGGGCCGATGCGAACAGCCCTGAAAGAGTCAAAATCACGTTAGAAAACCAGAGTGGGAGGCTCTGCAAGTGCCACAGTCGCCCGCCGAAAGTATCATGTCTGGATTCAGTCCCGGTTCAGTCTCTGTTTCCCTGTGAATGTGAGAAACTAAACCAGCGATAAATCGGGTCTGAATGAAACTAGAACTTTAAAAGAGCACATACTTTTAGATGGACAGAATCTTTTATCTGCCAAAGGGTTTAAACAGGAAGCAGCACGTCAAATGTAATGCAGAAATACAAGGTTTTTTATCTGTATATATATTTAACTTTCAAATGTAGTGGAGGGAAATTAAAAGTTCTCAATATAACTGCTACTCAAGTAAAGTACAAATACTCAACTCTTTTTAAATACAGTAATGTTTGTTTGAGTTTTTATTTCGAGCTACAACGAGTCACAAAGCCAAGAAAAGAAAAACAGAAGAATATATATACATAATAAAAGAAAAAAAGAAAGTAAAATAATTTATATTCTGGCTCGAAAAGGAGTGGGAAGAAGACAAGCTTATTGACTCCCACCCCTGTTCATAAACTTAAATAACAATTAATAAATAACAACACTTCATATTTCTTACCATCTTACAAACAAAACAACTATCAACCGAGTTGGTTACATATTAACAAATGCAACACTGCATTATACTAGGTCAACATTCACAGTATCTCACACGCTACAACCAGTGTATTATTTCTGTCTCCCATAGAGAATTCATTACCATGTTGGCATTACCGTTATTCATCATCACCATTACAACCCATATAGCATTACTCTGTATCAAAGTGTTTGAATGATACATAAAATACTCCACTTTTATTCATGAAAGGTACAGTAATCGCAGACTGATTGATGCTCATGATAACAAGAATAGTCTTAATGATGTGTGTTAAAAGGGATTCGGGCTTTTTCTTTTTTTCTCATTTCTGTGACTGGACCTGCTGCCAGTCACAGATGTAAATTGACTTCATTACTGACCACCTCTGAATCAATAACATCTGCTTTGGACCCTCATTTTCCTGCTTTTAATTAACTTCTGGAATAAAAAGTAAGTGTAAAGCTTTGCAAGGATATTTAAGGCCTTAGATGTGTAGGTTATAGTTCTGTTGTCGCTGTAAAGATGAAGTTGAGGTTGCTATACTCACACAAAGCGCTGCTGAAGGAGAACATCCTGACGGTGATGGGACACTTCCACTTCCACTGGCGGCTTTAAACCGAGGAGAGAGATAACGTTCAACCAGGAGCGGAGGGAGTCGTTATCAGCCTTCCCTTGACCTTGAACGTATCTCCTTTGTTATTAGGACTGAACAAACATATTCTTCTAACCCTCTGTCCAACGAAGCAGCGGCCAATGATATTCCAGAGAGTGTGAAGCAGGGGCCGGCAAGATTGATTCGTGGACGGACGATTTTCTTCTTTGTCAAAACACCAAAGGCCGGACCCTCCAACTGTAAAGCATCACTTTCTACAAATGCCAGTGTTGTAAGGCAAGGCAAGGCAAGTTTATTTGTAGAGCACAATTCATGCACAGGGCAATTCAAAGTGTTTCACAGTTGAAGAAAATTACAAGAAAGCAGATCAAATCAATCAATAAAACATCAACATAAAGTAAATCAATTACAGTCAAAGGCAAGAGTGCAGATAAAACACTTTCAGTTTTCATATGCACGGGTAAAAAGAGCTGTTTTCAGCCTGGATTTGAACATTGTCAGAGTTGAGGCCTGTCTCACATCCTCATGAAGACTGTTCCAGATTTTAGCTGCATGAAACTGAAACACAGCCTCACCGTGTTTATTATTGACTCTGGGAACCACCAGGAGACCCCTCCCTGAAGTTCTCAGGGCCCGAGATGGTTCATACGGCTCTAACATGTCAGAGATGGACTTTGGTGCTAAACCATGAAAAGACTTGTAACAAGCAGAGCTGTTTTAAATTCTATTCTCTGAGTGACAGGAAGCCAGTGCAGAGACCGGAGCACTGGACTAATGTGGTCGTATTTCCTGGTTCTTGTCAGGACTCGAGCAGCAGCGTTCTGGATGTATTGCAGCTGTCTAACAGCTCGTTTAGAAAGGCCAGTGAGCAGCCGTTACAGTAGTCTAACCTGCTGGAGACAAATGCATGGATGAGTCTCTCTAAGTCTGGTTTTGACACTATTCCTCTGATCTTAGCAATGTTTTTCAGATGGTAAAAAGCTGATGATGTTATTGCTTTGATGTGGCTGTTTAAGTTCAGGTCTGAGTCCATGATTACTCCTAGATTTCTAACCTGATTTTTTGGATTCAGAGCGAGAGACTCAAGGTGACTGATAACACTTTGTCTTTGTGTCTGTGGGCCAAAAACAATGATCTCAGTTTTGTCTGAGTTTAGTTGGAGAAAGTTGTTTTGCATCCACAAACTGATCTGTTCGATGCAGTGACAGAGTGTATCTACAGGCCCATGTTCACCTGCTGTCAGTGACACGTAGATCTGAGTGTCGTCTGCGTAGTTGTGGTATGACACATTGTTGCTGTTTATTAGCTGACCCAATGGGTCATGTACAAGTTGAATAAGAGGGGTCCCAAGATTGACCCCTGGGGGACTCCACAGGTCATGGAAATTTTGTCTGAGACACAGTTGCCAATTTTGACAAAGTACGTCCTATCCTCGAGATAGGACTTGAACCAGTTTAGAGCAGTACCAGAGATTCCCACCCAATTTTCTAACCTGTGAAGTAAGATCCCGTGGTCCACTGTGTCAAAGGCAGCGCTCAGGTCCAGCAGAACTAAAACTGAGACCTTACCTGCGTTGGTGTTCATACGGATATCATTTGTCACCTTGATCAGAGCTGTCTCAGTGCTGTGGTGGGGCCTAAATCCTGACTGGAAAGTATCAAACACATTGTTAGATAGGAGAAAGTAAGTGAGCTGTTGATATATTACTTTCTCTAGGACTTTTCCTAAGAATGGTAGGTGTGATAGTGGCCGGTAGTTGTTCAGTACCTTGGGATCAAGGCTGCTCTTCTTTAGAAGAGGCTTAATGACTGCGGTTTTCAAGGCCTTTGGAAATGCTCCAGTCTCAAATGAGATGTTAACTAACTGAACAAGTTGTGGTAACAAGCTGGTCAACACAGACTTCAGAAATCTAGTGGGTAATTCATCAAGGCAGCATGTACATGAACTCAGACCGGAGATAACCTCTTCGATTGTTTTGTCAGTAACAGGTGTGAAATGTGTCAGCTCAAGGTGTCTAGCTGGTGGCAGGGTTGCTATTTGTGTTGTGGAAATTATGGCATTTTTAATGCCTTGGACTTTGTCATAAAAAAATATTGCAAACTCATTGCACTTAGATGTAGAGATTAGTTCTAAGGGCAGTGAAACTGGAGGGTTAGTTAATCTATTTACTGTGGAAAACAGAACACGAGAATTGTTTCTGCAGTTTGCGATGATTTTAGAGAAGTACTTCTCACTTTCTCCAGGCAAAATCTGGTTGAACTCACAAAGCACTTCTTTGTATATCTCAAAATGAACCTGGAGCTTTGACTTTCGCCATTTCCGTTCGGCTTTTCGGCACTCCCTTTTCTGTGCCTTGACCGAAGCTTCACTTCTCCAAGGTGCCTTTTGTCTATTGTTAACCATTTTAACCTTGACAGGAGCAATAGTATCCAAAACATTTAAGACGCTTGATGTATAAGAGTCCAACAGATTATCAACATTTGAACATGGGGGATTTTCAAATCTGATCATTTCCATAAACTGTGTCCTTGTTGTATCATTTATGTGTCTTCTTTGAATAACTCCAGGCCCAACCACTGGTTTGGGTGTAACAGACAGGTCAAAGAAGACACAAAAATGATCAGGTAAAGCAACATCAACAACATTCACATTTGATATATTAACATCTTTTGTAATAACTAGATCTAGAGTGTGACCTTTGTTGTGAGTTGCCTCACTCACGTGCTGAGTTAAACCAAACATTTCAAGAACACCATTAAGTTCTTTTGCATGCCTGTCATTGGTCACATCCACATGCACATTAAAATAACCTGAAATGACTAAACAATCAAAATCAGTGCATATAAATGAAAGTAATTCAGTAAAATCTTCGATAAAACAATTCTGTGGTGGTTTGTAAATAGTCATATAAAGAATGAAAGATTGTTTTATCTCCATTTTGAAAGACACATACTCAAATGATACAAAAACCCCAAATGACAATTTGTGGATGACTATATTGTCCCTGAATATTGCACAAACACCCCCGCCCCTCTGGTTTTGGCGTGTTTCTGACACAAAATGGAAATTAGATGGACTACACTCAATCAAAACTGCGTTACCAGTGTTTTTGTCAAGCCATGTTTCAGTTAAAAACATAAAATCTAGATTATAAGAGGAAATAAAACTATTTATTAAAAAGGACTTGTTTTTTAACGATCTGACATTGAGTACAGCATGTTTGAGATTTATCTCTGTTTGAGTGAATGGAATCTTTTTGCAAGGGATATGGATTAGAGTTCTTTGATTGGACGGTCTGACTGTTGCCCTCTTATCTAATCTATGTTGTTTGACAGTACTAATTGTTTCAGAAGAACACACTCCCTCTGTGGACCTCTGGTTGGTTTTGAGTTTGCTATGCATGGTAGCAACGGAGAGGCTCCTAATGTCCGAGACAGCAGCAGTGAAGCTGCTGGGGGCCGAGCTGTACCTCATAAATGGCCAAAATTTGCATCAACGATTAATAAAACGATGATTAAATACTATCTATACATAAAATAAAATAAAATATATATATATATATATACTCTTCCTCACCCTCCGCGGGCGGTCTCTTTTTCCTCCAAGCTCGGGTCCTCTACCAGAGCTTGAGGGTTCTGCGCAGTATCTTTGCTGTTCCTAGAAGTGCACTTTTCTGGACCGAGATGTCTGATGTATTTCCTGGGTACAATCAATCAATCAATCAATCAATCAATCTTTATTTATATAGCGCTTTTCATACATTTCATGTAACACAACGTGCTTTACAGATTTAAAAACATATTCTCACACCCACCTCCTCCCACAAATACAAACACATTGTCGCACTCACACTCTCCCCACCCACCTTCCCGGAGACACACCACACAAGCACAACACACACACTCAAGGTAAAACAATGGACGCAATGGACATAAGGCTGGGTACAGATAAACCAGGTAAGGAAACACCATCCAAGGAGCCGTCTGCATCAGGAGCGGCACCTCGGCTGCAGCCATAGGGCACCAACACAGGGCGCCCGGAGGAGGCACAGCAGAAACACCACACCTCCATCCAGACACCCACAGGACAGCACCCCAGCAGCCACAGCCAATGACTGTTGCATGTTTCATGTTGCATGTTTATTTGGTAGGGACAGTGCAAGTTAATGAACAAGCCACACCGGATTGTAGCCTTGGGCTAATTTCCATCCGTCGTCCCCCATGCGCACTCTCAAACACACTCACATTCATCCTGGCCTATTGTACATGTTTTTAGTGGTAGGGGAAACCAGAGTACCCAGAGGAAACCTACGCAGACACGGGAAGAACATGCAAACTCCACACAGAAAGGCCCCGGCCTTGGTGGGAATCGAACCCTGACCTTCTAGCTGTGAAGCACGAGCACTAACCGCTGTGCTAGCACGGTACTGCTCCCGAGGCAGAGGGCTCCTCCAGAGGAAACTGGGAGACCATAAAAATGGTTAAAATAAGTAAAAAGTAAAAATATGCCTTGACTCTCCAGGCCTTCTCTAGCTCTTCTCTGAGCCCCTGGTATTTCTCTAGTTTCTTGTGTTCCTTTTTCCTGATGTTGAAGTCGCTTGGTATTGCTATGTCAACCACCACGGCTTTCCTCTGCTCTTTGTCCACCACCACGATGTCCGGTTGGTTCGCCATTATTTATTTATTTATTTATTTATAAAATATATATATATATATGTATAATCTGCAGCGCGGCATCAGTAGAGCTACACTAATGTCATGACAAATGAGCGTTGCATTTATCCAAAGGTAAAATATCAACGTTTCCAATGAAGACCAAAGTGCACTGGTGTGCTTATTGTGTTCACCTCAACAATAAACTGGACTGGTCCCACAACACCAACGCCCTGTACGAGAAGGGCCAAAGTGGCTCCACCTTCTGAGGAGACTGAGGTCCTTCGGAGTGAGCAGGCCTCTGCTCAGGACTTTTTATGCTCTCCAATACACTGCCGTGTGCTGGGCCTGGGGCAGCACAGAGCGGGACAAGAACAGACTGAACAAGCTGGTCAGGAGGACCAGCTCTGTCCTGGGCTGCCTCCTGTACTCTGTGGAGGAGGTGAGAGACAGGAGGGTATTAGCCAAGCTCACCTCCATCATGGACAACACCTTCCACCCACTGCACGGGACTGTAGAGGAGCTGAGCAGCTCTTTCAGTGGCAGGCGCAAGCCTTCATCCCCCCTGCTGTCAGACTGTACAACAAGACTGTAAACATGTGCAATAACCCCTCTGCAGAAATACTTGCAATAATCCCTGTATTTATATTACTTCATCTGCATCACTTTATCATCCACTTGCTCTATGATGTAAACCTGCACTGCTACTGTAATACTGACAATAACATTTTTGTTATAGTCTGTTTACTTTACTGTTTATACTTTTTTGTCCCCACAAAGTCTTTGGTAGTCATACCACTATTTGCTATTTAATTATAATTTTTTTTTTCACATTTCCTGCCTATTTGCACACCCTGAGTGTTTCTGAGAGCTTAATGTAACAAGTAAATGTCTCCATTCTGAGATCAATAAAGTACAACCGTACAACAAAATTGTGTTCAGGTTGTTAGTCCTGAGCCGCTGTGGGCCGACCTGAGGCTGACCAGCATCTTTTTGGAAGTAGGGGAAACCGTGGCACCCGGAGGAAACCTAGCTGCCTTCAGTCTCCTCTGATCCTTTGAAATGGCATCGCACCTCCTAGGTTTCAGAGCGTGGTGTCCTGCACTGGTCAGCTCCTCTACCTCCTCCTTCCTCCAAGAGCTCGTTCGCAAACCAAAGTTGAATAGTTTGGGAGGAACACACAACGTCATGTGTGGAGGACAAATGGAACAGCACCAACATCAAAACCCTATCCTCACTGTGAAGTCTGGAGCAGGAGCATCAGGGTCTGGGGCTGTTTTGTTTCCTCAGAGTCTGGACAACGTGCTGTCATCAATAAAAAAAATAATTCACAAGTTTATCAAGATATTTTGCAGAAATTCACAACAGTGTGGAATAAGTAAGTGAACCCCTGTATTAAATATCTGGCTAATCCTTCTTTTGCAGCAATAACTGCTTTCCTGTAGTTGCAGATTAGACGTTAGGTCTTGGACCATCCTCTTTACAAAACTGCTGCAGTTCAGTGAGATTCAGGCGGTGTACTCACTTATTCTACGCTGTCCTGTGAATGTTTACATGTTGTGGCCAATAAAAATATGATCAAATGTAAATGTTTGGGTGGTATTAGTTCAGGCAGACACTGTTTGATCATTCCTGTGATTTTGATGAAGATCAGACCACATTTAGTGACCAATTTAGGCAGAAATGTGAGAAATTCCACGCGGTGTACTCACTTTTTCCTCCCACTGTGCGATGTGTGTTGTTGTGTAAAAGACATGTGCGTCCAGTACCAACGTACCAGACTGTTTTCTCTAAGAGGCTTTCCGCTCTGCTGGACGTTTTCATCCTGATTTCATCATCAAACTCTTAATGCAGACACGAGGTCCAATTTAAGATCTTCACTCTTAACCGAGCGCATTTTCTCCAGTTCGGCTTTGCCCAAATCTAAAAGCTTCTCGACCGGCGCTTACAGCCTATAGGCCAGTGTAACGCTTCATTTGAAAGCTAAGACCTTAAAAACGTATGGTAACTTTTTTGCTGCATTGTCGCCGCATTAATGTCACATCTTTGAACCGTGTTTGTCGCTCTTTTTTCGCCCTTTTCCCCACTTTTTGGTTGAGTTTTCACCCTCGCTTTTTTCAAGAAGCTTTTAGATTTGGGTAACGGTTCAGGTGGGGGTTAAGACATAAAAACAACACACATAAAAGTTTATTAAGTTATAGACAATAGTTATTACTATTGTCAAAGCTGAAAACTTTCAATTTCTCTGACCAAGCCTTAAAATGGATGTCTTCATACTTATCAAACAGAAAACAAGCTACTGTAGTCAATGGAAAGAAATCGTCTTTATTGCATTGTATACTAGGGGTCCCCCAAGGGTCCATCTTGGGACCTATTTTATTTTCACTGTTTATAAATGATTTACCTGATGTTTGTAAGGATGTAGACATTCAACTATACGCCGATGACGCAGTGATTTATACAACTGCAAAATCATCCGAGGAAGCAGCCCAAATTCTTACATCAGCCCTAACTCGAATCCAGCATTGGCTTACTCGATCATGTCTTCAGCTAAACGCACAGAAAACAGTCTGTATGTATTTCTCAAAACAAAACTTTAATATTGCCCGCTCCAATGTATACTTTGGAGAGCAAGAACTGCAATTAGTTCAAGAGTTTAAATATCTTGGTGTTTTGTTAGATTCTACGCTGTCCTTTAAGAATCATGTTAAAATGATATCAAGAATAATTAGATTTAATGTGTCCAACTTCAACCAAATACGCAGGTCAATGACTGATCAAGCTGCTATGATGTTTTTACATAGTACATCTTTTCGCACGTAAGCTACTGTATAACTAGTTGGTCTCTGACAGGTGTAACGATTCTTAAACCAGTTGAAAGACTTTATAAAAGGCACTGAAAATCCTTGATAAAAAAACATTTGGTTACCAGCATTGTAATATCCTCTCCAAATATAATTTATTGAGCTTTGAACATTTCATAACATTTAAAAACTGTTGTCTAATTTATAAAAGCTTACATGGGTTGGCTCCACCACCCCTAACAAGATATTTTAAATACAGAACAAGTGCCTCGAGAATGTTGTCTGGGGCTTCATGCCCCTGGTAGGGTCTCCCATGGCAAACAGGTCTTAGGTGACGGGTCAGACTAAGAGCAGTTCAAAGACTCATATGGACGTACAACATTCAAGGACCGTGACGTCGCCCGGTATGGCGCAGCCGGGGCCCCACCCTGGAGCCAGGCCTGGGGTTGGGGCTCGAATGCGAGCGCCTGGTGGTCGGGCCTTTGCCCACGGGGCCCGGCCGGGCACAGCCCGAAGGGATGACGTGGGCCCGCCCTCCTGTGGACTCACCACCCGCAGAGGGATCCGTAGGGGTCGGGTGCAGAGAGGACTAGGTGGCAGTCAAAGGCGGGTGCCTCGACGACCTGGTCCGCGTGCGCAGCTTCTGGCGTTCGGGACATGGAACGTCACTTCGCTGGGGGGGAAGGAGCCTGAGCTTGTGCGGGAGGTTGAGAGATACCGGCTAGATATAGTCGGGCTCACCTCCACGCACAGCCTGGGCTCCGGATCCCAACTCCTGGAGAGAGGCTGGACTCTCCATTTTTCTGGAGTTGCCCGCGGGGAGAGACGGCGGGCTGGGGTGGGTTTGCTCATAGCCCCCCAGCTCAGCCGCCACGTGTTGGAGTTTACCCCGGTGAACGAGAGGGTCGCGTCCCTACGCCTTCGGGTTGGGGACAGGTCTCTCACCGTTGTCTCGGCCTACGGGCCCAACATCGGTGCAGAGTACCCGGCCTTCTTGGAGTCCCTGGGAGGGGTACTAGATAGTGCTCCGACTGGGGACTCCATTGTTCTACTGGGGGACTTCAACGCCCACGTGGGTAACGACAGTGAGACCTGGACGGGGGTGATGGGGAAGAACGGCCTCCCCGATCTGAACCCGAGTGGTGTTCTGTTATTGGACTTCTGTGCTAGTTACAGTTTGTCCATAACGAACACCATGTTCGAGCACAAGGGTGTCCATAAGTGCACGTGGCACCAGGATACCCTAGGCAGGAGGTCGATGATCGACTTTGTAGTTGTGTCATCTGATCTCCGGCCGCGTGTCTCGGACACTCGGGTGAAGAGAGGGGCTGAGCTGTCAACCGATCACCACCTGGTGGTGAGCTGGATCCGCTGGCAGGGGGGGAGGAAGCCGGTCAGACCTGGCAGGCCCAAACGTGTTGTGAGGGTCTGTTGGGAACGTTTGGTGGATCCTTCTGTCAGTAGGGTCTTCAACTCCCACCTCCGGAAGAGCTTCACCCAGATTCCGAGGGAGGTTGGAGACATGGAGTCCGAGTGGACCATGTTCTCCTCCTCCATTGTCGATGCGGCTGCTCGCAGTTGTGGCCGTAAGGTCTCTGGTGCCTGTCGCGGCGGCAATCCCCGAACCCGGTGGTGGCGCCCGGAAGTAAGAGATGCCGTCAAGCTGAAGAAAGAGTCCTACCTGGCCTTGTTGGCTTGTGGGACTCCGGAGGCAGCTGAGAGGTACCGGCAGGCCAAGCGTGCTGCAGCTCGTGCTGTCACAGAGGCAAAAACTCGGGTCTGGGAGGAGTTCGGAGAAGCCATGGAGGAGGACTATCGGTCGGCCTCGAAGAGATTCTGGCAAACCATCCGGCGCCTCAGGAGGGGGAAGCAGTGCTTCACCAACACTGTTTACAGTGCGGGCGGGGAGCTGTTGACCTCGACTGGGGATGTGGTCGGGCGGTGGAAGGAGTACTTCGAGGATCTCCTCAATCCCACTGTCACGTCTTCCGATGAGGAGGCAGAGGCTGGGGACTCGGAGGGGGGTTCGTCCATCACCCAGGCTGAAGTCACTGAGGTGGTTAGAAAGCTCCTCGGTGGCAAGGCCCCGGGGTGGATGAGATTCGTCCCGAGTACCTTAAGTCTCTGGATGTTGTAGGGCTGTCTTGGTTGACACGTCTCTGCGGCGTCGCGTGGCGGTTGGGGACAGTGCCTCTGGATTGGCAGACCGGGGTGGTGGTCCCTCTCTTTAAGAAGGGGATCGGAGGGTGTGCTCCAATTACAGGGGGATCACACTTCTCAGCCTCCCCGGTAAGGTCTACTCCAGGGTGCTGGAGAGGAGGATCCGGCCGATAGTCGAACCTCGGATTCAGGAGGAACAATGCGGTTTTCGTCCCGGTCGTGGCACACTGGACCAGCTCTATACCCTACATCGGGTGTTCGAGGGTTCGTGGGAGTTCGCCCAACCAGTCCACATGTGCTTTGTGGATTTGGAGAAAGCGTTCGACCGTGTCCCTCGTGGTGCCCTGTGGGGGGTGCTCCGGGAGTATGGGGTGCGGGGCCCTCTGCTAAGGGCTGTCCGTTCCCTGTATGACCGCAGCAGGAGCTTGGTTCGCATTGCCGGCAGTAAGTCAGACTTGTTTCCGGTGCGTGTTGGTCTCCGCCAGGGCTGCCCTATGTCACCGGTTCTGTTCATTATCTTTATGGACAGAATTTCTAGGCGCAGCCAGGGGCCGGAGGGTGTCCGGTTTGGGAACCTCAGGATCTCATCTCTGCTGTTTGCAGATGATGTTGTTCTGTTGGCTTCATCAAATCAGGACCTCCAGCGCGCACTGGGGCGGTTTGCAGCCGAGTGTGAAGCGGCCGGGATGAGGATCAGCACCTCCAAATCTGAGGCCATGGTTCTCCACCGGAAAAAGGTGGCTTCCCCGCTTCAGGTCGGTGGGGAGTCCTTACCTCAAGTGGAGGAGTTCAAGTATCTCGGGGTCTTGTTCACGAGTGAGGGACGGATGGAGCGTGAGATCGATAGACGGATCGGTGCAGCGTCAGCAGTGATGCGGTCGCTGTATCGGACTGTTGTGGTGAAGAGAGAGCTGAGTCAGGGGGCAAAGCTCTCGATTTACCGATCGATCTACGTTCCCACCCTCACCTATGGTCATGAGATCTGGGTAATGACCGAAAGGACAAGATCGCGAATACAAGCGGCCGAAATGAGTTTCCTTCGCAGGGTGGCTGGGCGCACCCTCCGAGATCGGGTGAGGAGCTCAGTTACCCGGGAGGAGCTCGGGGTAGAGTCGCTACTCCTTCACGTCGAAAGGAGCCAGCTGAGGTGGCTAGGGCATCTGTTCCGGATGCCTCCTGGTCGCCTCCCTCGGGAGGTGTTCCAGGCATGTCCTATTGGGAGGAGGCCTCGTGGAAGGCCCAGGACACGCTGGTGGGACTATGTCTCCGAGCTGGCCTGGTGTCGCCTCAGGGTCCCCCAGAACAGCTGGAGGAGGTGTGCGTGGATCGGGAAGTCTGGGCATCTCTGCTGAGACTGCTGCCTCCGCGACCCGGCCCCGGATAAAGCGGAAGAAAATGGATGGATGGATGGATGGATGCCTCGAGAACAACTCGGTCCATGAGCAGAGGCAACTGTGAGGTTCCTGTGAGGAAAACCTCCTTTGGTCAAAATGTCCTGTCCTATAAAGGCAGTGTCCAGTGGAACGAACTACCAACCAATGTGAGGGAGGCAATCAGCTTCAAATCATTTAAAAGTCACTTAAAGCCTGTCAACATAATCGATAACATTTCATGTAAAACGCACCTTAGGGCTATGCAATGCACCACAGCACTTTAGATAAGTATTTTAAAGAGAAAAAAAAAAAACTTCATGAAATTTTAGATTTTTATAAATCTGTAGCAATTAATGAATTAAGTCTTCCCTGGGTTTGTGGAAGTGAACCGCCTTCGCTCCCGTTTTTGTCTTGTGACTTTGTTGTGTGTCATTGTTCAATGTTCAATGTGAAGTTTCACATCAGCCTGTCTAGGGACAACAGATGGAAATTAGCCTATGGCTAAAATCTGACATATTTACATATTTTATATGTTCATTAATATGTACTGTCCCTACTTAAATAAATAAATAAATAAAAATAAAAAAATAAAAAAAGTTAAGTCAGTGGTGATGCATGGTTTGACTCAAACTTCTCTTAAAACGTGAAACTTTTTGGATACACAAACTCAATGCTACCTGTCATCCCGGTTCAAATGAAGAAATGTACTTCTTACCGTTCTTGTAAAGAGCTTCTTGTAAAACTGTGAATCCACTATTTTTTTTTTAAATGTTCGTCTTCTTTGAAATGTGAATGTTTGTGCTCATGTACATTTGCCACACTGTGAACAAACTACTGTGATGTTATGTTCCTAGGTTGTATGCAGCTTGGTCGTAGTATGTGATCCATCGCAATGGTATTGATATGTTTTTATTTTTTTACTATGTCTAATACGATGTCCTGTCACGTGATATTTTTGGTCACATGACATGCATGCCCTGATGAAGACTCGTGTGAGAGTTGAAACTCTAACGTTGGCGTTAAATAAAGAGCACCAGACAGCTGATTTTGTGTGCCTCGGATTTTCTATTTTTTTGCTACTATATTATTCTCTGCCCACTCGGGATCCTGAGCACCAGATCGCTGAGGCTGGATCCGGCGAGCGCTCCTGCAATCTGTATTTGTCTCCTAATCCATACGTTCATCGGTGCATGAATCTGCAGCGATACTTCTATCAGAGTCAGACGCTAATCATTCAGGACAAGATAATCTCATCTATGTGGAGCGAGGTCCACGGTCAGCACAGAAGCACCGGACAGAGATTCGTACAGCAAACTAGTTTATTACAATTTGTGTGAACAGGAGAAGACTGATAAGGATAACAAATGAAATCATCTGAACTAGAGATTCTCAAGTGGCGTAGCTTTGGTCAAACAACTTAAACTCCTAACCCTCCACCTGAAGCCGGACTGGAGAAAATGCGCTCGGTTCAGGCGGGGGTTAAACTTCTGACAGGCGGCATCCCGAATAAAAATCTCCATTTCAACTCAATACATTTGCAGTGTGACCCTGTCGGAAGCCTATGAAAGTGTTAAATGCATGATATATATTTTTTTTAAAACAACAAACTGCAATACTTGACTCTCAATGAACTGAATAAGAAAGCGCAGGTTGAGTTCCCTAATATTTCCCGCGTGGACGACTGGGTCCCGGCTGTTTGTAGATCGAACTGATGCTTCTGTAAAACAAAGACAATGAACACTTTTTACTGTTTTAATTCATTGCTGTATCTTTGATTGTCAAATACAGTGCACGGTGTTAACGCTTTTGTAAAGTCTGTGGCCAAGTCGGTTTAAAAGTAGCTTTGGTGACTTTCTAAGCCCTAAGAGCTGCAACTGGAGCAGTGACGTGAGGTTTGTTTCTATCAGACCTGATCAAGTTGCCAAAGCTTAGTATACTGTACTTTTTAAGTATATTGCAGTAGTGGTACCGCCGAGGCTTTTTATCGAGGATTTTCAAGGCCTGATTATGTATTGATCTAAGGGGGTTTGTTTGGCTTGAGACCATATTGACATACAGTACAAGATATGCAATATAATCATTGCATTGAAATACGATTTTTATGCTTCCAATGACAAAGTGCTTCTAATGTGTTGGTGATGTTAAATTTTAAAACAAGGCAAACCTTTTTAACATGTTTTTTAAAATTTAGTACAGGGTCCAAGATCACACCTAGGTATTTAACTTCTTCCACATTTTTGATCATATAACTATCCACATAGATATTTGAGAGAACACTTTGGATTCTTTTGTTTGAAAAGCACATCGTGACAGTTTTCTCTGTATTCAGCGTAAGGCAGGACTTGTTCAGCCACTCTGTTGCTTTGTTCATTCCCACAGAGGGATCAGCCCTATGTTCCCCGGTACCTATGTTCCCCCACTTCTATTGATTAAGATTAGGCACCAGCCCACTATCCTTAAGGTTAGTGGCTAGGGCAGGGTCAGGGTTAAGCTGATTGATATATGTATGACATTTCACTCTCATGACTTGTGATTGATTGAAGTACCAACTCACCTACGGAAAAAAAAATCACACCTGGGGAACATAGGTATGCACCCGCCACAGATAGTTTAGCAGCGACAGAATAAACATTGGAACCGTGAGTATATAAAACCGTCATCAGCGTACATCAAGACCTCCCCGTCATCGCAGATGGAAGGTAGGTCATTGATGTACAAACTGAAGAGCAGCGGCCCCAGAATCGACCCCTGGGGTACCCCTGTAGTACAAGGATCGGAACGGTGAAGTTTTATCATTTATTATTACGCACTTGTAACGGTCTGCTAGGTATGATTTAAGCCAACTAGTTGTATTTGCGGCGAGATTGAAATTCCACAGTTTTGTCAGCAGCACAGAGTGGTTAACGGTGTCTTATGCCTTACGCAGATCCAGGAAAACAGCCCCAACGACCCCTCCCTTGTCCAGACTGGATTTGATCACCTCGAGGAAATAACAACATGCTGTGTCGGTGAAGTGTTTGGATCTGAAGCCAAATTGCATGAGGTGTAACATATTTCCATTGTCAAGGTGCTCAATAAGCTGTTCTGCAACAACTTTAGAAACAGTATACTGATAGGTCTATACGTTTTGTTAAGTGGTGACGTCACGACTTCCGCTTCCGGGTCCTGGCAGACGGGTAAATATGCGAGAAAAAAACATCAAAAACTCTTAAAAACAACCATCAATATTTCTGAAACTCAACAGAGAGTTACTGAACTTATTTCTCAGACTCATTAGCCAAAATTCCACACTTACTGCTAAAAAAGTAAAGTCGGTACTTCCGGCGTTAGCGTAGCTGCTGCACTGTTAGCATTTTTCTCGGCTAACCTGGAAGTACTGATTTTGGTAAATATTACTTTTATAGCAGTAGGTTCAGCATTTTTGGCTAATGGGCCTGATAAATAAGTATGTTCAGTAACTCTCTGTTGAGTTTCAGAAATATTGATTGTGTTATTAAAGAGTTTTTTGTAGTTTCTTGCACATCTGCGGACCCGGAAGTAAAGCTGTGACATCACCACTGAACAAACGTATAGTTCTTAATGTCCTTTCTGTTTCCTGATTTAAAGGTGGGTGTAACAATTGCAGTTCTACAGGAACGACTGAGTATTTATGTGGCAGTTGGTTCTGCAAAGACATCCTTATGTTTCTTTAGTAACAGCGAATCAAGTCCCCATGAGTTAGAGAGCGATGTAATAACTTGACCTTTCCTGCACTCACACATTCAAAGTCCAGGACACAAGCAGCTCTGAGGGTTCTAGGTCAGAGTGTGGGACACTGAAGGCTCGCCTCAGCTCTGCCTTCTTTTCACGATATCCACCACAGATAAAAGATTTGGGCAGTTTTAACGACAGAATTGATTAAAATCATAGGAAATCATCATCAGAAGAAGTACTTGATTTTGTAAAGTTCATTGTATTTTTTAATGCTAACTGCTGAGCCACCGCGCTGCTGAGGTAACTGCAGTGATTCCCAGGTATTTGCAGATACCTCTCTTGCTACATCTTAATAATCGGCTTTATTTCCTAATCCAACATTGGGTTTTAAAGCGTCTCGTTGATGTCTCTCTGTGAATCACTGATTGCTTCATCATTAGTAATGTGTGTAATATCCTGTGTTGACACTCACAGATGCAGTAGAAGGACAGGTGCAGGTATTTGTCGGTGCCCGGACAAGGATCTCCATACACCGGGTTGCTGGAGCTGATGCTGCAGATGTTTCTGCCATTGCAGCTGAAGGAAGAAGACAGGATATAAACACTGTGCAGGAAGAAGTACTTGATTTTATAAAGTTTATTTATAGCACCCTCTAGTGGTCAGGGGCGGCTCCAGAAAGTGCTCAAGAAAATGGCATCTAGTGCAGAGTTTCTAAAGATAGAGTTTCCTCCTGTGACACTGAGGATCACTCCTTAAAGGGGGGTATTATGTAAAATGGACTTTTTCAAGCTTTATATCATGTTATTATGTCATTCCCTCATTAAACACATGCCTGGAGTGTTGCCTTGGCTCATTCACATATTTTTGAGTAATCAGTAAAAACTTAGACGGCAGCCATTTTAGGTGTAGCTATGCCTCAGTCCTCCTAGGAACGCCCCCACCTCCTGGAGACGCTTCTGGACCTTGGCCAAGCCACCAACCACTGCTCCTCAGCTCAGCAGAGCCCCCTCCCCGCACAGTAGTGTTGTTTAAGGGGGCGTGTCGGAAAGCTTCTTAAAGAGACAGAGGCTTATTTCAAGACGTTCAGTACAGCCATTTTGAGAGAGCAATTTTATTCAAGGCAGTTATTTTAATTTACTGCATATACAGACCAACAGAAGGTTACGTCATCATTGTAGTATGCTATAGACTGGTGCTATGTGATTGAAAAAAGCATAATACCCCCTCTTTAAACTTCGCTTGTTTTTTGTTCTGTAGGTTTTAAAAGTTTGAACCCGGATCACAACCCACCGAGTGTTTTTGGGAAAATTGCTTTTAAAATCACAATTTCCTCCAAAAATCTATGGGAATAGTTTAACATTTTATTGTGGAGATTATGTATTTTGTTTTGTTTCCCAAAACCTGAAAATGGAAGGAAATGAGTTTTGTCTGTGGTGTCTCTCCTTAATTGCACTTTCTGGTCATTTCTTGCTAGTGAACGTCAAATTATGAATAAAAAACACTGTTCCCAACAATCATAAGACCTTTGTGAGCTCTGAGCACTCTCTGCCAGGGGCCCTCTATAGAATAACACATCAAATCAGGGAAAACGCTGCATCCATCTTACGTTCTCGCCACTTCGTAAGTGGGCGTGGATGAGAGGCAGTGCACGTTCTGGAGTTGACTTGCGGGACGTCCGGCAGCGCAGGTTTGGCTGTTGCGTCGGCCGTAGTCCGCTGCATGGACGCGGATCACCTTCCCAGGAGCTGAGAGACACAGCTTTAAAATGACACATCTTTGGACAATATCACAGTGTTTTGTATCGGATACATACTACAGTGGAGGGTAGCGGTGTGGCCCGTGCAGAGCGCCGTCAGGGCTGTAACAGAACACAAAAATGTACATAAAAACTAAATTAAGCGACGGTACTTTCTCACACAGCGATCCGGGCCACAGACTTACGCTCGCAGAAGTAGGAAACCTGCATGTATTTGGCGGTGCCTGCGCAGGGCTCTCCAAACACGGAGCTAGAGGCTCTGACGATACAGGTCTGTCTCCCATTGCACCTGACGGACAGAGAGAGAACACAAATAAACACCGTCACTAAACTCTATAACAATGACACTATTATGAGGCCTTGGCAGTCAGGACCCAGGACTGAGGCTTCCACAGTCAAAAGTAGAAACGCTCAGGAGCTTCTTACGCTTCAGCCACCCTGTACGTGGCTCCGGGTGTAGAGCAGAACACGTTCTGGACCTGACACTGGGAGTGTCCGACGGCGCATGTGCTGTAGTCCTGTCGGCCGTAGTCCACTTCATGGATACGGATCACATGATTCGCATCTGCGGGGGACACATTTAACGTTAAACTCTGCTGCAAGAAACTTTACTGATTTATTGATAGACATTTAAGGAATAGCCCTTTGAGATGGGTCAAGCGGGTCCTCAGATAATAACAATAATAATTCATACATCAACTTTGCCAGTTTGAACGAGTAGGGGAAAGCCGCAGACACGGAGGTGAAGCAGATCCACTGTGAAGCGAATCCACCATGATAGTGCGCCCTCTGCTGGAAAAGCGGATCTAGACCAATCAGCTTTTTGTAAGGTTGTTGTTGATCTACTTAACTCACACGAGGAGTCAGTTAAATTAGTTATTTACATTTACATTTAAAAAAATAATAAAAAAATTCTATGTACAAATTTGGAAAGTAACGCGGTGCAAGGGAATCTTATTTGTATAGCGCTTTTTATATGCACACCGCGTTGGTGTTGTTACAGGAGTAGGGTGGGGCCTGGTTAAGGGACTGGTAGGTGAGGAGGAGGAGCTTGTATTGGATGGGAAAGGGCCGGGCCAGGTTATGGGAGGACTTGTAAGCGAGGAGGAGGAGCTTGTATTGGATGGGAGAGGGCGGGGCCAGGTTAAGGGGGACTGGTAGGTGAGGAGGAGGAGCTTGTATTGGATGGGAGAGGGCGGGGCCAGGTTAAGGGACTGGTAGGTGAGGAGGAGGAGCTTGTATTGGATGGGAGAGGGGGGGCCAGGTAAGGACTGGTAGGTGAGGAGGAGGAGCTTGTGTTGGATGGGAGAGGGCGGGGCCAGGTTAAGGGTGTGGTAGGTGAGGAGGAGGAGCTTGTATTGGATGGGAGAGGGTGGGGCCAGGTTAAGGGGACTGGTAGGTGAGGAGGAGGAGCTTGTATTGGATGGGAGAGGGCGGGGCATGGTTAAGGGACTGGTAGGTGAGGAGGAGGGGCTTGTATTGGATGGGAGAGGGTGTGACCAGGTTAAGGGGGACTGGTAGGTGAGGAGGAGGAGCTTGTATTGGATGGGAGAGGGTGGGGCCTTGTAAGCGAGGAGGAGGAGCTTGTATTGGATGGGAGAGGGTGGGGCCAGGTTAAGGGACTGGTAGTCGAGGAGGAGGAGCTTGTATTGGATGGGAGAGGGCGGGGCCAGGTTAAGGGACTTGTAAGCGAGGAGGAGGAGCTTGTATTGGATGGGAGAGGGCGGGGCCAGGTTTTTGTTCCAAAATTCTAATTAGTATGAATCATATTAAAACTAAGGGACGCAGCTCTGATACTTACCGCACTGGATGTGAGCGTAGTGGTGCTCGCAGGTCACTTGATGGGCTGTAACAAACAGAAACAGACAGTTCACAAAACGCTAAACAACCCAGTCCAGATGAGCAGCTATTTAAAGCATTTCGGATTCTACTGTGGCCAGCGATGCAAAACCTGCTCCTAATGACCAGTGTGACGCGCCACGGCTGTCGGAGACATTTAGGCACGAACAGGGAAAAACAAGAAAGATGTAATGTGTAAAAAAGTGTGAAAATGAAAGGAACTAACTTCACAAAAAGAGAACGACAACTGGGTGAGAGGGTGGGTGAGAGCTCACACCAAACTGTTCAG
Organism: Neogobius melanostomus; assembly: GCA_007210695.1. NCBI lineage: Eukaryota > Metazoa > Chordata > Actinopteri > Gobiiformes > Gobiidae > Neogobius > Neogobius melanostomus. The sequence continues at coordinate 605,733 of VHKM01000126.1, read as the reverse complement.
TATAAGAAGAGTCTGTAGAAGTTGATCTTACCGCATTTGATGAGTAACCCGCTGGAGTAACAGGTGCTCTGTGGGTTATACACGGTAGAACCCTCTGCAGGAGAGAAAAGTACAAACACTGTGGGACTGTTTTTAAATGAAGCGCTGGTGCAGTGGGGTCCAAAGGGCTGACACTGTTCATATGTTTAGAATCCGATCCGGCCCAAAATGTTCAAGTTTTGGGGTTGGATTGGTCTCTTAACAGGGCTGGGACGGTCCACTTTTGTCACGATCCGATATGATACTCAGGGGCCCAATAATATGTTCACTTAAAATGTGTAAAAAGTTTATAAACCAATTGCCATTTAACCACTTAACCTCTAAAAGCGTCTTGAAAAAATAGCGATACTTGGTATTGCAGCAAATAGGTATTGCTCTCCGATATTTTGTCCCAGCCCTATCTCTTAACATATAATCTTTCACCTGGAATAAAAAAAAAAAAAAAAACCTAATCTTCACAACATGCTTCATTATTTCACTGATTCAATGTTTCTCCATAGATTTATTTGGGACATTGTTGTGCTATTCTATGAAAATGCATTTTTCTCTCATTGATGTGACAATATCTCCACATCTGTAGCTCCTACAGACTACAAACTTTCAAAAAAAGAAAACAAATATTTGGACTTTTTTTTCTGAGAGATATATTTATATCTAATCCCTAACCTGATTTATTAAGTTTTAAATAAATAAATAAGAGCAAGGGGAAATTAAATGTTTTATTTTATTTCTTATTTTATAACTAACCAATTTCCAAAGTCCCCTCAGGAAAAGTCTTTGTAAATAATATGTCACAAAATAAAACCATAAATTTAAGCCTCAATCCATTATTCAGAATTTGTCGTCGAAAATATAGGACATTTGGGGCATTTTTAGGCCTTATTTTTATATCATAAAATGACAGAAAACTTGCAATACATTTTTTTCTCATGTTTATGTCAGTAATTTAAAGTTTCAGATTGATATCTCTAAACTTAAAAAGTTTCCCCTTTCATCTGTTTTTATTTCTTGGTTTGTTTGGTCGGGACAGTACGCTGTCGTCCCACACTCTCAAACACACTCTCATTCACCCTGACCTATTGTACATGTTTTTAGTGGTAGGGCCAACCAGAGGAAGCCTACGCTGAAACTCCACACATAAAGGCCCAGTCCAGGTGGGAATTGAACCTGGGACCTTGTAGCTGTGAAGCACTAGCGCTAACTACTGCCTCATCCATCACATCAGTCCAAAAGTGTTCCTGAAACCTCACCTGCCGTCATCACCGCAGCCGCAGCCAGCCCTGAAAGAGTCAAACACGGTTAAACATATTTGTCTTGTTTCAGATGCAGAAAAGTGTCTGTGTGTCGCACTCACATAGAGCGAAGGAGAACATCCTGACGAAGAGCAGTCACTGATGATGAAGAAACTGACCCAGGTACGCCTTTATATAGAGCCAGGGGACACAGGTGCAACTCATGCTCAGGGGAATGAAAAGTATGAGGATGTGACTGTGGTTATTGTTACAGGAAAACTCTGGCAGGTAATCACCTTTTAACTTACGGGACTGTAGGCCCGAACAATGCGAGGTATTCAGAGACACACCTCTTAAAACAGTGTAAGGCGAGACGCTGCAGGTGAATGGGAAACTTTGTAAATTTAGACATATCAATTTGAAACGTTTGCTGTAGATTACTGACATAAACATGAGGGGGGGGGGAATGTATTGCAAGTTTTTTTTAATCATTCTATGTTTTTGTGTAAAAATAAGGCCTTATTATAAAGCCTTGCCCTACAGGAAATAGGACACTAATACCATCCATCTATTTTCTTCCACTTGTCCATTGCCGGTTCGTGGGGGCAGCTGTTGGCCCCTATGGCTCCTCCTGCAAGTGGTGGGTCCACAGAAGCCTGTTGGTCTCTCATAAGGGGCTGGACCTGTTTAGTTTGTTTATTTGAGCAGCAAACACTCTGCTCAAAAGGAGTGGGCTGAAGCAAGAGCTTATAAGGGCCCACCCCCAAAATCCATACAGTTAAAATCATAATTTCACAAGAACATAGTGGAACAACAAATGAACAAAATAGCAACAAGGAAACAACAGCAAAAAAAAAAAAAAAAAAATAGACCAAACACACCTGCAGCATCCAACCATGGCCGAAATGACCATTTACAAGATGGTACTGACATTATGGCTTTACATGACTGAATCTTATGCACTGAATACATTCACCCAAAATGGAGCAATACCGATTACGTTACAACTAATTACGAAACACAACTACACATTTACAACAACGGTCTTGTTTCATGTACGAAGTCTAGTGCAAAGCAAGTAACAAAAGGAGATCATTACATTTCTTTCAGATGGTTACCATGCCTAACACTGTTAGCATTACCAAAGGTCACTAGATTTTTGTTAAAAAGACACATTAATATACACATTATACTATTATTATATATTATTATGCACATTTTACCACTACAACAACGCTCTCATTTCATGTACGATTTCTGGTACAAAGCAAGTACAGATGGAGATCAATGCCAAACACACTTAACATCCCCGGAAGTCACTAGTTATGTGTTAAAAGAACATTAAATACATATTAAATACATATTATCCGTGATCTTGCTACTTCCCAGTTGTCATTTCCATCCTTGATATGGTATTGATCAGTGTGCAATTTTGCTTCATTGCTTCCTTTTTTTTTATTTTATTTTTTTATGTACAATGAATGATGTAATATGTAAGCCCTACACCGTGTAGTGCGTTAAAAAGCCAGGTGTAGAGCAGGCCAGTTGTAGAGGGCAGTAGCTCCTCCTCAACAAACCCCCACCCAGCTGCCCTAACTAGCTGATTTGGTAGATGATGTTCCTATGCTGTGTAGTGTGTTAAAGACAAGGTATACGAGCCCGTTGGGAGGATCCCTCTCAACAGATCCATAGCTCGCCTACCCTAATTCTCTATTTGCGATTTTGAGCAATAGAATGACAACTGTTCAGAGCAACAACACTCTTCCTTAATTAATTGAATGCAAATTAATCCTGCTGCTGCTAAGGTGGCGGTTCCAGGAGGGGACGCTAATACTAAAGTAATAATAATCTTTTCATATTTTATGTTGAAAATCCTGCGACAAAACTTTCTGAAAGTAAAACAAACAAAAAAACATCCTGCCTGAGTTTGAACGATGTGGCTGCAGCTGGATCAGGTTCAGTGACAATATGAGGCCAAAGAATAAGGAGCTGATTCAGGTCCTTTTTCTTGGGCCTCATAATGGTCATTCAGTATATTGAGGTCACCTAAATATACTGAATGACCGGTTTATTCCGTTGATTCTTTCTTCCCTGATGCATGGACTTGTTCCAGAGATAATGCCAGGATTCACTGGGTCTAAAGTGTGAGTTTGAGCGGTTCTGAGAGTGGGAGACGTCATTGTCACAAATGGATTGGCTTCGAGTAAAGGTTTTCTGCAGCTCATTAAAAGTCATTGAATGAAATGTGCCTAAAACAAGGCCTTAAATGTCATTAAAGGAGAATTTATTTGGAAATAGTAACATTGCTTGACTTCTTGGAGAGTCAGAAGTTTGTCGAAAACACAATCAAATCACACTCAACTTTTGGTAAATTGTCAGTTTTACAGACATTTCTGCCCAGACGTTTCCTCTTGTGTCCAATATGCCTTTAAATATATTTAGTTTAGGCATTAAAAGCATTCAGTTTGTTTTGCAGCTGCCTTTATAAGCCGTGGAATAGCTCAGTAGTTTAAACTTCACTTTTGTTTTCATTGTGTTGTCCTGAATGTTTCTTCTTAAATGCTTTAATAAGGCGCGGTGATGATACGGTAAGTCTGTTGTTTTCGTGCCAGCTCTTTACCGTCACTTTCGGCTCATGCGCCCCGCTTTTCCTGTTCGTCCACTCACTTGGCAATTTTCCCACCAAACATAATCTGTTCTGTGTTTAGTTCCTGGTACTTTACGCTTCCCGTAGATTTCTATTTGAAGTGAAAGTGTTGCACAGTAAAAACAAATAAAAAATAAGGTCACAGGTGCTTTACAAAGGAGTATTCATGTGTTCAGATAGATTGATGGATTGATGGATGTACCTCTTTAATGAAGGCCTAATGTAGGTGGAAAAGCTGGATATGCATTGAGACCGTTTACCAGTATGCAAAGGAACACTTAGTCTCTTTTCAAAACACGCTTTAGTTCATTCTTAAAAGCCCCCAGATCTAGGTCCTGTTTCAGCTCAGGAGACGAGGAGTTCCAGAGTTTAGCTCCTGGACAGTAAAGGCAGACTGTCCAAAGGTCCTTTTTCTAAGGGGCACTTTCCAGGGGTGGATCTGGAAAACAAATCTCAGGGGGGCAAGCAGGGTCAGGGATAATTTCTGGGGTGACAACACATTTTACAATGTGGAATGTTTAGATCGGGGGTTCGCAAGTTTTGTTTGATCGCAAGGCAAGTTTTCCGTTTAGATGCAGACTGAGCCTTCAAAAATCTTGGGAGCCACAGGAGTTGGCACCTGGCTCCTTATTTAGCTCTAAAGATGTAATAATTCTTTGTCCTGTCAAAAAAGTACCAACTGAGAGTGAACATCTGTAAGCACAACGTAGCTTCTAGAGCAGATGTGAAACAACACATGACATCAATGGGGTGGCAAGACCTTTACCAGGCCACCCCTCTAGATCCGCCCCTGGCACTTTCACATTTCCATTGGCAGCTCCTCGTGTGATGGAGCCACTGATCGAAGTGTGATCGACTCTGAGCCTCTGAGAACATCGGGGGCTTGGCAAACAATTATACATTAACTTTAAATTACAACATTTTATAGCATTTTCAAAGTTTAGATATTTTACGTAGAGCATTCCTTGCGTATTCAAAGGCTTCAATTTTATTTTCTGGATATTTGGGAGCCGAGCCAGAACGGATTGAAGAGCTTCCTTTACTTTTGTATCCGCCGCCATTGCCGAACTACAACCAGCAAATGCGGCGCAAATGCTTGACGTCACCTACAAGCCCCGCCTCCCTCGCTCGCTGAATGGTAGGTGGAAATTCAACCGATGAAACGCGGCCACTGAGATCAATCCCAGACGTACATGTAGGGAAAAGATAATTGACCGGAGTTTACGGATGGCTAAGGCCAGGCTAGAATCGTTCAGTTGAAGTCACAAAGAAGCCTCTCCATGTTTAAGCTAGCAGTAATGGTACATTTAAAAGCGTAAACTTTTAGGTTCAAACCGGCTTGTTTTGGGGAGATTTCGGAGCGCGCAGTAGGGGCGTGACTTTGTCTGTGTGTATTTACATACTGGGTAAACACCGGGTTGTGTTGGATGGACGCCGCAAAGATTGTCAGCAAAGATTGTCAACAAAACATCCGCCTGTTTCCACGTTAGAATACGCTCGCCTCCTGTTTCCTTTTGAACAAATGCCACGCAAAAGAGGCAGTTTTATACATACGCCAATCGTCGACCAGTTTATGTGCGTTTGACTGAGTGAACTCAAGGCCTGAGGACTGAAACCCCACACATGACACGACAGTGGGAGCTTTACAGCGGGATGGCTTTACTAAATGAGATGTAAATGAGCCCTATTGTCACTCAGAGAGAGGTGAGAACAGCCCAAAGGTTTAGAGGCCGATTCCTCTCTTTGACATATTTCCAGTTCCTAAATTCAATTTGCCACATCTTCTCCAAATATTATCAGATTTCCATGTGTTAC